>WEDG01004336.1:0-129029 GCA_017591395.1 Schistocephalus solidus
GATATCGTCGGCCTACGACGGTCGAACTGTCATGTAGCGGCTGTCCTCATGACTTCGGGGTTAAACTCGTGGTCCGTTGCGTAGGTGTGGACAGCACTTACGATAATCCGCCATCCCATTGCACAGCCAGCTTCTGGTCGTGTATGCGCGATCCAAGCATACGTCCAGTCTGTCCTGTGTAGTTAAAGGAACAATTTTGGCACGGGATGCAATAAACTACATCCGATTGATCCCTGGGATTTAATCGGTCTTTAATTTTGGTGATCCTGGCTATTCATATTAGCTTTGGGTCGCTGTGCAATTCCGACACCGAGTCCAGCTGCAAAGGCGCTTGGTCACCCGTGACACGTCGTTAATATATGGCCACGCACGGCATACTATAGGTCTCTTTCTGATCGGGTAATCTGGGGAGGGTGGCGAAGACCTGGGAATCGGCTTTATGAACGCCCTCGCGCTTTCTGCCACTGTTAACTCACGATGAACTCCTGTACGAGTTCGAAAGCTCTGATGAATAAAGAAATGGTTCCGGCGATTCTGGATGAAAACCCGTGGAGCAGGATAAAAGCAGTTTTGCTATTCTGAGCGGGAGAATAAATAGCTGGCTCTTCGGAAGGGAACTCCGTTATGTCTAGTGACTGCTCAGGACGGAACAAAAGCACACCCTCTGCGGGTTCACTGAGGTTAAACAAAGATGGAGTGCGCGAAGCGAAATTGTTGCCTCATAAATCGATTAATAGATGCGTTGCCCACCATCCCTACCTCCAGTCCCTGATTGGCATCCCAAAATCGAAAGGCAAGTGAGGTATCCACGTGGCTACTATACAGTCCTGCTTGGTTAAAATACAATTTCGCGTCTCTTTTCCAACTCTACGTCAACCAGAATGACTGGAAGAAAGAAACTTTATGGCATAAGAAATGTCGGGGCAACTTAATCCATTAGGAGACCCTAGTCACTGCGAACTTCATGTCCGGTCCCAAATCGCAAGAGGAGACGTTGGCAGTCAGTTGAGAGGATATTGTACCCTGTAGAGAAAGACTGGAGATCAGGTTAGAACAAGTTGGTAATCAGATGAAGGCGGACGTCAGGCGCCGTGCGAGCGGCGTCTCATGTGAGATGGGCATGTGCCAAATCGCTGAATCAACCTTGAATTCGATTGACCGGTTTGAATAGCCGTGATTAGGGCGAGACCCCTGACTGCCACTGGTACGCCCTTTTAAGTATGTACCGAGGCGCAGTATTAGCAACAGGTGCTCGGATTAGAACAAAATATATCAACTCCTGTTTTTGAGTGCCATTTTAAGAGTAATTGAGGTACTGTACAAAAAGTCGGTGTCAGTAAAAGTGTCCTCGGGATGCTTAATAAACCTGGAGAGGCTCATGAGGTAGCTAGGATACGTACATGCATAGTCGGAAGTTTTTGTCAATGAGTTCTACTGTACAGTATTCCAGATGGAGACTGCACAAGCTATCGCAATTATTTATAGGGTTTTCAGCCATTGTTCCTGTCTTCGATCTCACTGACAGCTGCTGGAGTTTACGGATGTTTTCGGAGTTGGATCCACCGCTTGCCCGTTTCTAGTCTGGTGGATCCACCCATGCAGGTTATGGTGAAAGCACCGATGCCATATTTGACCGCCGTACCGTACGCAAGACCCGAACGAAGACTGTCAAACTCAACTTCTGTTGTTCAAAGTTGAAGCAGACTCGACCACACAAATACTCGCAGTTAGTCATGCATACTTAAGCGCGGGTGGCATATATTCGTGTACGAAGGCGCGGAGATTCTCAGGCGAAATAATTCACTTCCCTGAGGGTTCAAGGTTCCAGTCGGTCGATCGACGTGCTCACTCCCTCGGTCTGTAAAGTCTCGCGTCATTATCAACCCGCAGCACACCGGACGTGGAAGGGATGTTTACACAGCCAGTATGATAAACCCCGACAAATCTGCATCTAAGCATAAAGAAGAGGGGAGAGAGAGAGCCTGGTATTTCCTTCAGGATAAGATAGGGTGATTAGCAAATTGCTTCAGCCCGTCACTATCAGCCACCCTACGTATATAAACTCCCCAACTGTTCGCAATAGTCATGATTACCGGTTCTAGGGCAGTATCGGTGGTCATACAACGGGTACACGGCGAGCTTTACCTCCCCCTCCCATCGCCAACAGTTAAAACAGTCCTTGCAAAAGCGTCTGATGTTGGGTGTGGACCTGGGACTGTTTCTGACGATGGGCTTAAGTGAGGATCTGAAAATGCAGGCCAGTAAACTCTTGTCCCAGCGACTGCATCTCCTTCTCTTGAGCTACAACCCGAGCCCTGTCTATTCAGCTTTTATCGGTAATCTGTTCTGGACGTGACGCTCTCCGATTGGCTCGCCAGTGGCAGAAATGAATTCTTCGTGAATGTTTCACCTATGAGCAGGTTTGGTTTATGCAGCGGTGGCTCGAGGTGCTGCCAAAAGAAATTTCATTAAAATCTCCGGTAAACACCTACGTTTTTCTACTTAACCAAACCTCTGCTTATTATTATTATAATTATCGGTACGGGCCAGGTTTAGTGTTTTGTCCTTTTCTGCGGCGGCTGTAATAACTATGCCGAGCGTCCGAAAGTGAATGATAGAGCGAGTGCAGGCATTTGTACTTTCTGTAATAGCTGCATTCAAAAACTGCAAGTAGGGATTTTTACTAGGTCCCCCACCCTCGACAGGACATGTGAACAGGAATCGCCTGTTAGTTGCAGGGTTAGGGTAGAGTAGGTTTCGAGTTAACATTTGCGGTTCGGTTAAGGTTTGGTTAGGGTACATTTAGCCTTTCTGGAATTTATCGCAATGCTACCTGTATTGCATGAATGGGGAGTGGGGATACACAATTTAATCCGACCAAACCGCAATACCTGAGATTGCCTCCTCCTGCAGTTGCTGCAGTTTGAGGGAGGATTGTCAACGTATTGCACTCGGCTCCTCAAATCACACTTGTTGTATCTTTTCCCTATTTATCCATAAAGACCACGTAAGCCTTTGTGTTCTGAGAGCATGAACTGTGACCTTTGGCGGATGGAAGGATGTCCAAAGAAGTCAGTCCTGAAGAAGTAGATACGATTGCTGGAACAAGAAATTTATTTGCCTGAATTTTCAAATTCCGACTTGAATAAATCTTCAGTATCGGGTACTTCCTGGGACTCGCATCGTCGCTTGTATCGGGAAGTCAATCCTTTTTGCAGGTGATGGCGTGAATTCACCGTGCAGAAGGTTCACATCATTCTCGATTTGTCATTTGCGTTCCAGTGTTATTCTTCCCTAAGATTGCTTGTCGTATTTGTAAAATAGGCTATCGAGCCCGGCACTACCACAAACTGTATGCGTGCTCAACTGTTACCCCAGAAAAGGAAATTCCAATAGGCCACGAGACTAGGCTTTGAAACCTGCAAGTCACTATCATTGGAAAAAGTGCGTGTGTTTATAAGATCCCATTCAGGTTGGCTAGCCGTTTGTCCAATGTACTTCAAACAGGACTAGAATGGTCTAACCGCTTCTCACACGCATCGACCAATTGGCTTCAAAGGAAGTGCTGTGACCACAGCCAATGGCGAGACGTTAACGGCAGCATGCTGTCAGCACGCAGTGGGGACGCGCGCACTACTTTCCAGGGAGAGCGACTGTCTCTTTTTTAGGAATTTGCACATTGCCAACATTTCCCAAAAGCCTTTGTCCTAGCTGTCTGTACATCCTCTCTGCCAGGCTATCCAAGATAGACCTGCATTAGCTATGTCAGGCCGGTATTTAGCCATCAGCCAACCCTATCCCAGCCGCAGACCTGAAGTTTCTGTGACCCGACCAGCTCTCTTATCTTAAGATCATGCCCCTTGAGCCACGGGCTCACCATCCGCTGGCAGTCTCAATCGCAAATATCCAACGTTTCTCCTGAGCGGCGTTAACGAATTTAGCATGACTGCGAGACAAATGGAGCCTGAGTTTGTGTCTCAGCCGGAAGAATTTTGGACCCAAAGCCAAACTGCTAAACTTTACTGAACGGCGTATAGTCGCCTAACGAGGCCTCATGGGGCAAACGTGGTGATCTCCGTCCGTCTCGCACTAGACCTAACACTCATAATCCTTGCCCTGACACTGCTAATAGCCACAACCCTGACTCTTCTGGAATTCAGCGCAAGGCCACTTTTCCGGATTATTCACGCTCCCTGTTTAACAGTTATTTTTTCCTTGTTAGATTATGTATTCCGCATACTATGACAGCCAGTACACATTTTGCAAGTTGACTACTTTTCCTGCAAACCTCTACCGTTCGCATTGAGTATTTAAGGGCTTCTGTCATTTGATTCAAATATACGCCTAAAATTTGGAGCAAGATCCCCTGTAATATGGGGGTTATTTATAAATCTACTCCACCAAGAACAGCTGCAGACTTCGAATTAACAAAAATTATGACTTGTTGGGCGAGCCAATGAAAGGTTTCAGTGCAGATTTCCTTTCTTGAGCATGCATATTCCGCGACAGGCAATGCGCAGAATTTTAAGAATGAAAACTGGTGCACGAAGAAAACTAAAAAAGAAGAAACTAGATGTTTGAGTCAAAAGACGGGTTGCCGTTGAGGTCAGTAATGGTGAGTTTACCGAATCTTTCGCCTGATGGGCCCCAGTAAGACCATCGTTAAGGGGTCATTTGTAACCTACATTGCACTGAGTAAGATCGTGTTCTCTGTACGTCAATTTAAGGCCACGGTCACAAATGCACAGCGCAGAATTTCGCATGGGAATCTAATGAACTTTTTCAATGATGAGGGCTTTGTTGAAGACCAAACAGTGCACATTTTGTGCAGACAAGATTATACCTTGTTGAGTTGGAGGACTATTTACGGCTAGCCAAAACTGAATTAGCTGTTATCGAAAGCATAGATAAGAACACGTATCTTGTAGACGTAGTATAAGAGCCCGTGGCTGTTTCAGGTATTGTGTTTGGGTGAAGGATGTTGTTCGTTTTAAAAAGTTAAGTAATTTTGAGCAGATTGGGATAGGAGGTTGTCGTGTTGCGGCGTTATTTGTAGGGCACTGGTATAGGTAACCAACATGTGACCTTGGGCTAAATTCTGAGAGAGGTTAGTGTTAGGGTTAAAGTCAGGACACCCCCTGGAACTTAACGCTAGACCACCTGTAGTACCAGCTGAGAGCATTTATTGCGTGGTTTTATGTTTGTTAAAAGGCCTCCTACCAATGTCACGAATAAATGAATACGGCCGCACGAGTGAACAACCTGTACTCTGAAACTCATAAACGCAACATCAAGGCGATTTCAAGATTGTACAGAAATTTATGAACGCGACTAAACTTGAAGGGCACAATTGAGAAGACTTTGTGCGCTGCGAACTAGGTACCAAAATTAAATGCAGTGTATCTTTTGCATAAATTACTATCGAAATTGCATAGATGTCGAATCTTACTGGAAACTGCATGCAATTAAAGAAATCATCTTAATCTGGGGTGGTTTTTGCAGGTTGCGGCAGACACATGCCGCAGAATGTCAGCACCTTAACATCGGTGCTAGGACCTGACTCGGCCAATCTACTTTTTCCTTTCACGCCAGCCTGCCTAGAGATCGTAAAAATATGTACAAATCGTAGTTTGGATATACAAGTAACCAAACTTGGAAGTACGAAGTTTTTTCAATATTTATATACCACATTCCAAGTGTTTTTCTATCCTTCTGAGGTTCAGTAGTTTGTCTTATATATGAAAAGAACTGAATTTCAGAAGGAGTTTTTGTTCATCTTCACATGAACTCCATCCCATTTACTCGCTTTTTAGTGTTCGTTACATTTGGCAGTTGACGTTATTTAAAATCTTAATTGGATAAGTAATGTTGAGAAGAAGTCGATGCGATCGCTGGAACAAGAACTTCTTTCACCTAATGTTTTGGATGCACGCTCAAACCTGCCATAAGGGACAATATCTGATACGAGTTCGGTCATAAATCCGAAAATCAAGATGAACAAGGTTCTTGTTCTACGATCACATCTACCGCTTCTCAACTGCTTTCTGGGACTCGCATTCTCGCTTGTATTAGAAATATTACTGTAAATCAAAAAGCTACTATTGGTGTCTCGTAAGCCAATTAATTCAAGCAGCTTTCAGAGAGGGGTTATGAAACTGGAAAGTGGTGAAACCGAACCCCAGGTCGATCTCAGACGGAGGCATACGACCAGTAGTTAGAGCTTTTTCGTCATCACCTGACAAACCTACTATGCCCAAGTACACATAAATGCATAAACTTTTTCAGGTGTCAGTTACCAAAATCGTTTGTAGACAAAGGCTATGCGCAGCGCACCTTTTCAGTTATCCCGATTTCTTCTTAGGATACTTTAGAAAGATAAGCCGACAAGTTCTGTCCTTCGCACCAGTTACCCCAAACGGATTTCCTATGCACACTATGTGTCGATTTAGACTGCGTGTGTTTGCACTTAAACTATTCCATCTTTCCTTTAGACACGTTCGAAAGTTTTCTGTCTCTGAGCGTAAAATCTGCCAACATTATACTTCTACTAGTATAAATCGGTTGAGTGTGTTTCAGATGAAAGCATGTTGAAATCTGCTTTTTCCAACTATATATTTTCTATTTTTGTGTCTGCAAGACGGGTTTGGATGCAGGATTGTGAATCCTAAGTTTAATTTTCTTGTTTACTCAAGCTTTGCCTATTTTGAAGCTATCCCACTTGCAGGCGGACTTTAATAAGGCTTTCTGGGCGGTTTAGAATTCTGTTTCCATCCCCTTCCCCCACCTCCTAAATGGCAACATCTCAAGTAGGAATGGCTTGCAATTTTCTTGTGTGAAACCGCAGAGGCGCAACACTGTTCTGACATACAGTGTTAACTTTACTGGATCGGCATCACAGTTCCTTCGGCTAGTGTATGCGTGTGTAACTTGCAAGTCACCTGCGTGTAAAAATAGCCCCTGTCGTAACAGTTTTGGCAGTGAATTCGTGCTGGTTAACCAAAAAGGTGATAAAAAACGGGTCTAGCAGGGCGTTCGCAAAGGAATGCCGTTTTGAAGAGAAGTCGGTTCTGAAACCCTTTTGCGAATCCGCGCTAGTTGCAGAGTAGTAATTTGGCGGCAAAGGGGGTTGGGGAATTCCATGTTTTCTTAGGATAGACTCTGGCACTCACACATGTGAGATGTGAGTCACTTACCGCCTTCTTGTGTGAAATCTTGGTTTTCTGATTTTTTTTTTGGGGGGGAGGCAGATCTTGTAAGTAGTACGCACAGAGGAGGTCACTGAGAGTAAGGTCAACAGCTCAGCGCATTCTCCTCACTATAAGCAAGCTGACGCGCCTGAAGCTTCCACGATGCGCTAAAAGCCCTGGCTTAAAAGGTTGCCAACTGGCGGGATGACTCGGGCCATGCGGTCAGCCCTGTGTATGCTTAATTAGAATACCCAACCGGTGGACTGCGAGTCAGGCTGGAAAGGTTCCTTCTCAGTGTAGCCTCTATGACCCTGCTAAACCGTGGGATCCGAGCCAGGCGTGGTGGCACGCTTATGGGCGGCTCTGGTCGCGCTAGCCTCCGGTCTTCTTGACTTGGGCATGACAACGGGCCCAGGTCGGGAGAAGGAGAGTGTGCGGAAAATGCAGCTCAAATCGCAGTCCCTGTGTCACCTAGCCGTGGTGCACATGGTGGAACTCGTCGGATGCAACGGTTGAACTGTGGGACGAGGGAAGTTGGTTAGCGTATATTCTCGACTAAATTGCAGCTAATATATCACCCCTATTTCCACTTCTGAGGATAAATATGAAGGAATTGAAACGCTTTACGTCCCTACCACTTCAATGGCTTCCTCTAACTGACCAAGTTTCGGATGTCGAAATTGATATTTTACAGCGGAAGGGAGTGCTCTGTTGGTAAGGAGTACAGGGGATGGTTTTGAGATAAGAGCTGTGACATGTATCAAGGAGTTAATTACGTGCTAGTTTATAGGGTAAATTATAAAAAGAAGTCTGGTTTTGAAGTTTTGTGGGCGCTTCATTTATTGGTTCTTTGTCAAGGCCGATTTCGTGAAGGGTGACAGTGCTTAAATTTATAGTTTTTAGGCGTGGGGTATCCTCATCAGTCTATTCAGCTAAGTAGAATTTGGTAATTAAACGGTGCATGTGCCCGTCATCCGTCAATAGTCTACCTGAGTAATATTCATCATCACAAATTAGGCTTACTGGTTAGATACATTGATTTTATAATATTCCAGGTGACCTGTTTGTGGGAGTTTAATGCCTGCTCGTCTCCAGCTAGAACTTTGATGTTTCTAAGTTAGTCTTTGATGTTCGGCACTTTTCAAGTAACCTTACCTATTGAGATATTGGAACTTTTGCTTTAAAAAACCAGGTCAGTGTCCTTTAGCCAAGTCCTGTCCTCAAAAACGTGGCTTACATGGATTTAAGGGCTGTAAAAGTGACTGAAATGATATCTAATGGCAGGATTTTGAAAGAAAACCGCTGAGATCGATGGGTAAAAACTAGTTGCCCTCGTATCGGCAATGAGGCTTTCTATTATTTATTCGGTTATTTCTATCCTTATTCGGTCATTTGACAAAATGTGGAAACGTGGACATTTTCGATGCGTTATTTTTGTCATAATCTTTATGTAATAATAAATTCTGACGGGTGAACTTTCGCTGATGAGGAATACATTAGAGGTATTGCTCTTTCTTTTTTTGGCTTCCCAAAGTTTTGTTTAAAAATGCCACTATGAACAAAATTTAATCATATGAGGGACGAGGAGGGCGATGCATTTGCCCCTATTTAATTTTTGCTTCATTTAAATCACCCTGCAGGGGGTTTGTATCCAAACGTTAATTTCGCTACTTCTGGCAGGACAAAAAGCCAGTGATATCGCTGTTTAAATCTGGTAGAAAGGACACGCCATTCGGGGAGTGTACTTTTGTTATATTTAGATTCTAATCTCTAGCAATTATCGGTAGTCAGTCAGGCAGGTTTCACGGCCTTGGGATACGGTAGATATTGTGTTATTTATCCACTACTTTCTTGCGCAAATAATACCAAAACTACACATTAAAAATTCGAAGAGCACCTGGTGGATTCTTCGCACGGGTGATTGGTACAGATCTGGTTTGCTGTTAGGGCAATCCAAATAAGGGGGGCTTTCCAATTTTAGGCCTTTTTACTGATGGCGATCGAGTCTTTAAGGCTAGCCGTACACCATCCTCTGTTTGAAGAGTGATTGCTGGCGGTTGAATGCCTTTGTCAAACCACAAAATCTTTAAATCAAGATGCCATTCGCAGCCAAGTACGCTAAGTCATTTGCCCTCATTGGGCCTGGGAAGCACGATCGCATTCTGTGAAGCCACAAACTATGGACTGGCAAGCACAGCGTGCTACTACGGGAGCATCAGGTTGCATGAATACACATCCCACTTGCAATACAGCGGTCGTCTTTCGTCTATTTTTTTTTAAAACTGTGATGCTGTCTTACCCAAACTCATTGGAGCCCGTAAAGATGATGTGCATAAGTACACGAAAAAAAAACTGCTTGAAAACGAGCGATTGCTGTGGTTTTTGATAGGCGCCTAAATTAATCGTGATATCTGAAAAGCATGCGAGGAAGGCTTTTGTGATACGACGTACAATGGTCGATAGTCGGATTCTCACAGTCCTGCCTACGAATTACTCCGGACTGAGATGTTCGTCTGCTGGAATATTTTTGGAGATCTCTTAAAAGGTTGAAGACTGACGGTCGTATCTAATAAACTGTCAGGTAGTTGACGGAGCTTGCAATTGCTGTTACCTGGAGCACGCAATTTTATGCAGAATAGGGAATTACGGAGCGCGTATGTAATCTGCCTTACCGTTCCTATCCAGCTGCCGCTCAGAATAAATCGCGTAGAGAGGAATGTCTACTGCATTAGCCTAGCAGGTGCGGGTTCAAAAGTTGAAATCTATCTGCAGGTGTTTTCTGTCAGTTTGTGTTTCCCAGGTAAAGTTTTCTCTCCTAATCAAATGTCCTAGTAATGAGTAGTTTTGACTACTTTTAGGCGTTCGATGTATGATTGAATTAAATATTACGTTGGTAAATATGTCGTGGCAGCTTAAGTTGGTAGGGAAGACCCTAACCACTACGACGTTCAGACCAGATCCCAGGTCCCAGGAGGAATGGGACGCCAGTTAGGAGGACAGTGTTTTCTCTACCTGAGAACTGGTTGGCAGAAGTTGACAGCCGGACGAGGGAGCGTCCGGAGCTGCAAGGGTGGCGTCCGAAGTGTGAGACCCTGAGAGTCGTTACAGCGCCTCCAGCAAGGTGATGTATGAGTCAGCCTTGAAGATGATCGGCCGCTTACGAAAGCCGGGACTGCATTCGTCAATGAACGTTCACCGATCGCTTACAAAACTCACTCATCCCGTTCTGCCTTGAGGCTCACTCTTAAGCCCCGCCAGCAGTCGTTCAGTGGCTAGTAGTGGAATTGGCAGATGATTATTGTCGGCAAAGACAAGGGGAGACTGAATGACCATTTCCGGCTTAGTAGTCGTCATCAGCCAGTCATACCCAGCCACAGTGCACCGCCTGGGGTTGTTTATGACTGGCTGACGACGGCTAATAAGCCAGCAATGGCCAGTCCAGTCTCCCTTGCCTTTGCCGGCAATATAAATCTGCATAAAACCGGGATTGGCTGCCAGTGGTGTGCAAGTGCAACTAGTCACGAGAGGTTCAGTGCTGCAACATGCGCCAGGAGTTTGGCCACTACAAATACTCTGTTACATCAACTGAGTTTGAGGGCTCTAGTATACTTCATAGAGCGAGAGGCAAATGTTTGAGTTCAAGGTAAATGCATAAGTTAGGGAGTGGCAGTTCTATCCTCGTTTACAACGATAGTCATCGTATGCCCCACAGTTGGGTAGGCGCAAGAATGGTGACTCGCGCGTGAATTCGATTATAGAGATAGTAGACTTGCACAGCATCTACCAAATTCCCTGTCCCTTACCCACATGGACCCGGTATCCTGATAGAAACGAAAATATGAACCGGTTCCTCGGTGGGCCACCACTTACCCCTCCTTTGCGCGTGCCCCCGCAGGTCTGGTCCCCGCACAGTGGACCAGGACTGCAGCAAACAATAAAGTGGAAACGGTTCGGAGCCCAACTGAATAGGGGTGCCATGGAGGCCGCATTAAGAAGGAGCCACTGTAGCCTAGCTCTCCATCATTATAAGGAAAATGAGTTATCCCTTCAGTTGGCAGTCTTCTAAGCCAGGGCTTTTAGCTAAACGTGGTAGGCTCAAGTGCGTCAGGTTGTTCATAGTGAGGCGTATGCGCTGGGAGTCGGGCTCACTCTCGCTTCCCTTTCCCAGACGCCAATCGATCGTCCGAACCTGTCAACCTGTCAACTGATTGGATGCCATGGCTGACAGAACCAAACAGTCCACCTGCGCGTGCCACCTACATGACCGCGCACCCCAAATATCACAGGGGAATTTCATACGAAGTGGATGGGTGGCTCAGATTACACATATATAAGAGAGCTGAAGATTTTACATGAAGACCAAGTCAAACAGCCCGATCTCCACTGGTATGAAAGGTACCGATTCCAGGCTTGTAGTGGGTAATGAGGGACGGATTTGTGTGTGGCACGTGTGCTGGTAAGGTGGTAGGTGGTGTTGGGGTTTGCCCAACGATGTTTTACCGGAGTTCTTCATGGCTACGCATGTGGGTGAGTAAGCCTGTTCGGTGAATGTGGATGTGCGTGGGCAGTTTAGAAGGTGAAGTGGGTGTATGTCGGTGCTTCAGGCCTTCGTCTGCCAGGCTCTGTGCGACGGATTCGCAAGTGACCGCCCAGGCGGATACGTGAGGTGAATGCGCGGGGCAAAGGATAGTTTTGCAGGTGGTCAGAAAGAAGCTCGTTCGAAAGCCAGCATCCTGACATGACGGTACTTGAGATTAGGCGACCCTGCTTCGTAAGTTTTTCTTATGGAAAACATGTATTTCAGAATTTCGGGTGAACTTTCATGAGATGGGAAATCTACTGTACGTGCAGTGCTTCAATATGCCGACCCTGAGCTACTATATCCGTTTTATAGGATTTTTTATGGGGCGTTATGTGGAACAGCACCATTTGCTCATGCAGAATTAGGCACAAGCCGATTTCATTGATGCTTCTGGCGGGTGGCTCGTGACCAGTGGTCAGGACTCTGAGCCACAATTGGCAGACCAAAAGTCGGCCCTCACTGGAAGTTCGTCAAGAGGCTTCTGTCAGCCGAGTAACCGCGCCTCGAACGTGATCGACCAGGGGGTGGCAGCGCGGTGACGGCGCGCAATCAAATCGGGTCGAGCAGCCGAGGCAGGCGATCGGAAACTGCTCTTTGCTGGGATGAAAGCAAATAATTTTGCCGGTGCTCCGGAGGATGAGGGCCTCCAGCTTTCGCTGTAGGACCGAAAATTTTAGGAAAACTTGCAAACGGGCAACCAAGCTTTGCAGAATAAATCCCGACAAAGGCAATGGAGACTGCCGTCGACCAGTCACACGTAGAGACCAGATTTGAACAACCTGTTTTGCGAGCAGACCGTTGGCCTCCCCGACTTTTGCCATTAATCGCATTTCGTAAAATGCATTTTTTAAACGAAAATGCGAAGTTAGGTAGACAATGCTTCCCTAGCCAGAAGCCAATTTTCTATACTTGAGCAGTGTTTTGCCTAGTCTTTCCAATAAAATCACTGCCGTGGACATTGTTGGCCGAGACTTCGGATGCCAAAGAAGATGCAGCCGATAGCTCTGAGCACTAGCAATCGTTCACATGGAGACTTTAGAAGTTCACGCGCATCCCATTTGAGTCGTACAGCGATATAAGTCCAAAGGAAGGAACTCTTTATGGGAGGGGTGGTAAGATTTAGGCTCCATGGAAAAGTCTGAAGACAGGAGCTGCAGTAATTTGACTGCCAAAGCATCGGGTATAACAAAGCATGTGAGTATTTTTACCCGTGTCCAGGTAGTCGAGCAACGAATTCTTGTACGACCTCCCTAACAAACGAAGGCGATAGGTTTATGTGTAATATGAGAACGTTGGCAATGGGGGCAGAGCAGTTTCAAGGACGAAAATTTGGGGTAATGCGTTGGCAATGAAAAGAAATGTATGTGCCCATCGTAATCTTTCAAGTGAGCTGATTTTTTAGTAATGAATTCGACCGTGTTACACGCCTACCTACACGTCAACCTAACCCTACCACTAACCGTAGCGCTTGTAAGGGTTAGCATTCGTTGCCAAGGTACACATGTTATGTTACTTGTCTCAAAGTCCTCTATAATTCAGCCTGGAAAGCGATTGTATTACCGGGTGGGGGAGCCGGACAAAGATCTTTCTTGTGCACATGAAAAGGTTATCTTATATGGTAGATGCTTCAATGGTCTCAAGCATGCATTGACATGAACAAATAGGACAACAACTATGCCAGAAGGTCTTACCATTCAGGTGCCCAAAGACGGGGTCTTTGATTTAAGCGCCAGTTAGACTGCCCACTCATTCTTGGTCAATATCTGATGGTATGCTGCAACAGAAAACCCAGCCAATCAGGGCATTTCCATGAATAGACTACTCGAAGTAGGTAAGCTTAGAGGGCAGGGAAGCACACAATACCCGGAGGAAGCAAACAACCAGATTACCAATTTCAAGCTGAGACCCCTGACCTGGAACTGCGGATGACGTGATTCCTGGCCTTAGAAAACCAACAGAAACGCGGCTCAGACTACAATCTAGCTCGGAATACGAATAAAACGTATGGCAGGAGTGCTGCGACGCTCACCAGTCGTGCTTCGCAACACATTCATTCTGTTGCGCCTTGGAGCTCCTTCTTGGACCCACCAACAGCCACACAAAGCTAGAATATTTGACGGGGCTCGAGCGTGGGCCCCAAGCCGCAACGGTATGTGTGTGTGTGTGTTGTAACGCAATATGTGAGCGCCCCACTACCATAGTTAATATTCCCGATCGAAACCGGCGAGACAACGAGCGCGGAATTTAATGTTCAGGGCGTTGGATTTCTAACCAACAGGTCGTGAGCTCGATCCCCGGCTGTTACAACACCTGGGGTTGGGTAAGACTGACTGATGATGGCTAATAAACTAAAAATGGGCATTCCAGTCTACCCAGTCTTGGTTGGCCATGCTATTCTACCTATTGCGCAAGTCAATATCGATTCTTCCCGCACCTGTGGCTCGCGTCGCCCGAACCTCACAGATGGACCATCTGAAGGGCACTCGGGGACTCGACGGTTCGAAACAGGAGGGGCAAACGACAATTTAGTATCTGCAAATTTCTCAATTTCCCTCGTTTATCCACTGATTACGACGAGAGACTGCGTTCACATGGCTGACTGATTAGTTCATTGTTTAGGAGCTTTGTGCCAGTGGAAGGCAGGCAATGCCCAAAAATCGTTCACCTTCAAACTACACCTCTTTAAGCACGGCAACAGATTGGAACTTTGCTATGCACAACTTGAGAGAAGTTCCATCAACGCGGTGTGGGTAACCCCTAAACGGGCCGCGTGGGAGATGCGCTGGACCAACATGGGTGCCAAATCAGGGTACGGCAGGCGTTATTATTATTTGGGATGTGGTTCTATAGCAAATGCCGAATATGGGGGGTGCGCGTGCCCAACGTAGGCCCACGTAGGTGACAGTTCATGCTGCACCCCGCTCTCCAACACCCACTTCATCTGCGCCCGACCCTACCTCCAGTCTTCTTGACTTTGTCGTGACACCGGGCACAGACCGGTAAGGGAAGAGAGAGTGCGTTAGCTGCAGTGCAAGTCTAATATCAGTTAAAACTAATTTGCGCATAAGTCACCGTCCTTGCATCACACTTTTGTGGATCATACGGTGAACATCGTCGGATTACGATGGTCGAACAGACATGTATGTGTGTGTGCCTCTAAACGGGCAGCGCGGTAGATGCTTTGGACCAACATGGGCACCAAATTAAGGCACGGCAGGCGTTATTCGGGTTGCGCACCCATAACAAATGTCAAACATTGGGGTTGTGATGGCAAGCCTAGGGGCGGCTAGGGCCTAGGGGCCTCTGCCACGCCAGCCACCTGCACCCTCTCCCATCTCCGGTTTTCTTGACTCTGTCTTGACACCGGGCATAGGTGGGGGAGATAGAGAGAGTGTGGTAGATGCAGCGCAAGTCTAATATCACTTTAAACCAAATCACGCGCAAGTCACCGTAACTGCACGGCCCTGCTGGGTAGCATACGGTTGACCTAGACGAAATTAACGGTCGTCCTATCGTGTGTGTTGCCCAGCCCCTTTCAACATGCCCACGCTGTCAACGCACCTTCCGCACGCGAATCGGCCTGGTCGGACATCTTCGGACGCAATGTACCAACAATCCGACAATTCAAACTTCTACGTCAAATTCTGCAAACCCTCCTTCGGACTCCCACACCCTCACTCCTAGCATCAATTCAATTAATCCCACCATCATAGCGGCCACATCCCAATACTCATTACCTGTTACATCCACCGCCACCGCCGCCACCACCACCATCAGCAATGGGGACTCTCTCCTAAACTGTCCTCATTGCGACCGCACATTTACCTCACGCTACGGCCTGGTCGGTCACCTGTAAATCTATCGCACGGGGGCAGGTGAACCAGTGCCTGGGGCTCCAACATACAGTCGCCGCGCCCGCCTCCACTGCCCTCGCTGCTCCCGCACATTTCCACACCGCATGGGCCTATTAGGACACATGCACCTCCATGACAACCTGCGGTAAACCACCGGAAGCTAAGCCACATCAGTGCACATTAACAACAGCAATACATAGACAACACCCTCACCATCATAATCATGTACCTGAGAATATCACGGTTTCCTAGAAACCGTGACTTGGAACGTTGCCAATCTGACGCTTACACCAGACCACGCCATCGGCCCAGTGTATGTGCTGTGTGTATCGAGTGGCTGATCAGTGGACTGGGAGTCAGACGGCGATGGCTCCTCCATATCTCCTAATTAAGTTAATCCTGGTGTGTGCGTTATGGGGCCAGGTTGTGCTGTGGCGCGCGAAGATGGGTACGCCAACCTCTCAGTCAATGCGCCCACTGCCACATCAGACAACTGACAGGCTCGGACGGTTGTATGATTGTGGGGGTGGGGGAGAGAGTGAGGTCGACAGCTCAGCGCATTTTCCTCCCTATAAACAAGCTGACACACTTGAAACTATCACGGTGCGCTAAAAGCCGTGGCTTGGAAGGTTGCTAACTGACGGGATAACTCGGACACGTGGTCAGCCCAATGTGTGTTTTGTGTGGAGTGGATGACTGGTGGACTGAGGGTCAGGCTACAATGGCTCCTTCTTAATGTGGCCTTTATGGCACTCCCACTCCGTGGGATCTAAGCCAGGTGTGGTGGTACAGCCAGGGGTAGGCTCCGGTCGCGCCAGCCACCGGCGCCCTCTCCCATCTCCAGTTTTCTTGACTCTGTCATGACATCGGACTCAGGTGGGAGATGAGGAGAGAGTGCCGTAGATGCATCGCAAGTCTACTATCACTTTAAACTAAATCACATGCAAGTCACCGTCCCTGCACCACCCTTCTGTGGAGCATACGGTAGACATCGTCGAAATAGACGGTCAAACTCTCATATGAAGGTTGTACGGCTTCGGGTTATGCAGGTCACCTGGATGGTCTAAAAGGCTGAGGAAATTCAGGGGAATGCGGGCCACAATGAAATGAAAAACTTTTTCAAAGCCATCAAAGCCATCTACGGCCCCTGTATCAAGGGGACCGCACCGCTACTCAGCTCTGACGGCACAATACTGCTGACAGAGTAATCTGAATTCTGAAGAGCTGGACCGAGCACTTCAGAAGTGTTCTTAATTGATCATTAGTCATCTCCGATGCTGCCATTGACCATCTCCCTCAAGTGGACATGAACAATGACCTGGATCTTCCGCCTTCACTACCAGAAATCATCTAGGCTGTGCAGCAGATTTCCAGCGGTGAAGCACCGGCATCCAATGCAATCCCACCGGAAATCTACAAGCACGGCGGGCCCCGGCTGATGGCATAACTCACAACGCTCTTCCAGGTGATGTGGCACCGAGAACAATTTTTTCAGGATTTAAAGACGCGACCATCGTCCATCTCCGATTCCTTCTCAATTGTCTGAATGGTCACCTAGAGCACAAACTTCTCCCAGAAAGCCAATGTGGCTTTCGAACACATCGCAGAACAACTGCCATGATTTTCGCTGCCTGCCAGCTGCAAGAGAAGTGCCAGGAGATGTGAACTCACTTATACACTACCTTCGTGGATCTGACGTAAGCATTTAACACGGTGAATCGCGACGGACTGTGGAAAGTCGTGCAGAAATTCGGCTGTCCTGAGCGGTTCACGCACATGGTGGGTCAGCTTCATGACGGGATGACGGCGCGCGTCACTGACAACGGGATGGTATCCGAAACATTCACAGTGACCGATGGAGTGAAGCAGGATTGCGTACTGGCCCGCACCCTCTTCAGTCTCATGTTCTTTGCTATGCTGATGAACGCCTAGCGTAATGAGCACCCTGGGATCCGCATCGCCTACAGAACCGACGGGCACCTTCTCAACAGTCGGCGTATGCAGACCAAAACGCGCGTGTCTACGATTACAGTCCATGACTTGCTCTTCGCGGATGACTGCGCCCTTAACACCGAGACGGAGGAGTACATTCAAGGTAGTATTGACCTCTTCGCCGCAGGCTGCGCCGATTTTGGATTAACAATCAATACAGCCAAAACGGTTGTCAAGCACCAGCTGGCACCCAGCGCAGAATACAATGCTCCCCGAATCAATGTCAACGGTGCTCAAATCAAAACGTGAAAACCTTTGCTTATCTAGGAAGCACGATGTCACGCACCACGAGAATCGATGACGAGGTTGCCCAACGGATCTCAAAAGCCAGTTAGGCCTTCGGCCGGCTGCAGGCCTCCATGTGGAATCGCTACGGTATTCACCTGAACACCAAACTGAAGATGTACAAAGCCGTCATCTTGATGACCCTTCTCTAAGGAGCGGAGACCTGAACCCTCTACTGGAACAATGCCAGGAAGCTGAATCACTTCGATCTCAGCTGCCTCCACAGAATACTGAAGCTGAGATTACAAGACAGGATCCCGAACTCGGAAGTCCTGGAGTGAACCGGAATCCTCAGCATCAACGCCTTGCTGAAGCAAGTGTAACTGCGATAGAGCGGCCATCTGGTGAGAATGGACGACGAGCGACTACCCAAACGACTTTTCTTTGGAGATGTTGCTACGGGTGCTCACCAACAGGGAGGTCAAAAAGTCACTACGAGGACACTTTGAAGAAATCTCTGAAGCAACTGCAAATCAACCCGACGACCTGGGAGGACCTCACCCATGATAGACCGGCATGGAGAAGACTGGTTCAGCAATCTGTGAGGCCAACCGGATGGCTGCTGCTGAGGCAAAAAGGGCGGCTCGCAAGTCACAGGCATCGCGGAGCAGGACTACCAATACCCAAGCCCTGCCAACTTGCCCACGCTGTCTACGCACATTCCGTACGCGAATCAGCCTTGTTGGACATCTTCGAACTCAATGCAACAACAATCCCACAACATCAACCTCTGCCACACGTGCCTTAGACCTCACCACGACCCCCCCCCAACCACTGATAGCAACTTCATCGATGCCCCACCGTCCAAGATCTCCGACACCATCCTCCCTCCCCCACCACCAGCGCCGATCATGGCGATGAACACCACTTGTCCCACATCCACCACCGCAGTAGCAACCTCTGACTACCTGTTACCTGCTATCTCCAACACCTTCGCCGACCACAGAACCAGCGATGTCCACTCGGTACTAACCTATCCTCATTGCGATCGCACATTCACCTCAAACATCGGCCTGGTAAGTCACTTGTGAATCCATCGCACAAAGACTGGTGAACTGTTGCCTGGAGCACCAACACACAACAGAGACCGCCGCCTCCAATACACACACTACCCACGCGCATTCACTCATCGGTTACATGCGCATCCACGAAAGCGGTATCCACCGCGATACCATCACATCTTGCGCACCCATCAACACTTCCCATATTCCTCCCTTGAACTCGACTACTGGTAACAGCAGCAGATCCACCCCAGAATCAGCACCTCTCGAGCTATCTTGTCCCTGATTGTCACCGCACATGCACATCACGCATCGGCCTGATTGGTCACTTGCAAATCCATTGCACAGAGACCGGCGAAAAAATGGCAGGAGCACCAACATACACCCGCTGCACCCGACTCAACTGTCCACACTACCCACGCATATCCACACCGTATGGGCCAAGTAGGACACATGCGTCTCTATGACAACCTGCGATAGAACATGGGCAGCTATACCACAACACTACATCTCTCCCCATCAGCCTCTGCACCTCAGGTGATCACACGCAGCACCGCAAAAATATGCTCTCAGACTACATAGCTGATTAAGAGGCAAATATGATTCTCGGCTCTTTCTCCATGTGACTCCTTTGATGCACGTGTGGTCTGAGCTTGAGAATATAACGGGGTGATAAGTGCCGTGGGTTAGAAGGTTGCCAACTGACAATCAAACTCAAACCTCGCAGTCAGTCCAATGTGTTTTGTGTGGAGTGACTGACTGGTGGTCTGAGAGTCAGGCTACAATGGTTCCTTCATCACGTGACGTCTGGCCATCTCACACATGTGAGATTTGAGCCGTTAAACGCCCTGTTGTGTGAAATCTTCGTGCTTGTGTTTGGGGGGTCTGGTCATGTGCGTAGTACACTTAGACGATCTGCGCCCACTTCGGCATCAGACAAATGACTGGCTCGGACGGTAGTCTAATTGTGGGGGTGAGGGAGAGAGTGAGGTCGACGGCTCAGTGCAGTTTCCTCACCATAAACAATCTGATGCGTTAAAAAACTATCATGGTGCGCTAAAAGCCATGGCTTGGAAGATTGCCAACTGACGGGATAACTCGGACCGCGTGGTCAGCCCAATGTGTGTTTTTATGTGGAGTGGCTGAATGGCACACTGAGAGTCAGGCTGTAATGGCTCCTTCTTAATGTAGCCTTAATGTAGCCAACCCAGGTATGGTGGTACGCCCAGGGGCGGCTCCAGCCGCGCCAGCCACCTGCATCCTCTACCACCTCCGGTCTTCTTGACTCTGTCATGACACCGGGTTCCGATGGGGGAGGAGGAGAGAGTGCGGTAGATGCATCGCAAGTCTACTATCACTTTAAACTAAATCACGCACAAGTCTCCGTCCCTGCACCACCCTTCTGTGGAGCAAACGTTGGACATAGTCGAAATCGACGATCGAACTGTCGTGTGTGTGTGGGGTGTAGGGGGTACTTGTAATGGGTAGCATCACGTAGTTGGTCCCTCTATCTGTCTCGTATAGGTGTTGAATGCTCTTGTGGCCATCTCTAGCTAGTACCCAACACTCACCTGTGGCTTCTCGAAGCTGGTTCTTCCCAGCGGCCACACCCCGGGCAACCGCCACGACTGGCGGGCTAAACCAGGTGAGGGTCTCCGGTGTTGTGTGTATCTTCACACCCGGTACGTCTGCTACCTTCCCCCTGCGCGTCCCCCTCTCTCGTCCTCCCTGTCCCCACTCTCCCCTCCTAATTCTACTCCTCCCTCTCCTCTTGCCCTTCTTTCCTCCTCCTCCTCTCTCTCTCTCTTTCTCTCTCTCTCTATCTATCTCTATCTCCTCTCTTTTACTCTTACTTCTTCCCTTCTCCCTCTCTCCTCACCCTTCCTTCCTCCCCCACGGTCGAAAACGTCCTACGGCGTGGGCGACATGCAATCACGTAGGCCGCCTAGGCGAATCAGTCGTTCTCTCACTAACCCATATCGTGACCTATAGTGGAGTTCGGTAGCCGCCTGGGATGACTGAGCAGCCCTATTTAGGGACACCACTGCTTACCCCCTCGCGGGGGAGGGGGCTAGAAAAGGTGCCCTTAACAAATGCTGGCTCTCACGACAGCTACAACAGACCGTGGCTAGCAGACTGCAATTAAATACGGTCGAAAAACTTTAAACAATATCAACAACCACTCCTTTCCCAATCCCCCCCCCATCGTACCCCCGGACTTCTCGAGTGAGCTTGCTCACTCTAGCAGCCTGGAATTTTCGATCCCTTTAAGACAATCCCAGGAGTAACCAACCGGAAAGGAGGACGGTGCTACTCGCTCGGGAACTGACGCTACAAGGTGGAAATTGCTGCTCTCAGCGAGACCCGATTCTCTGAGGAGGGTCAGCTGGAGGAGGTGGGTGCCGGCTACACCTTCTTCTGGAGCGGCCGGCCAAAGGCAGAACGAGGCGACGCTAGTGTTGCCTTTGCCATCCGGAACAACATCGTAGGACGTCTGCCCTGTCTGCCCCAGGTTATCAATGATCGCCTGATGAGCTTCCGCCTGCCTCTTCGGGGAGACAAGGTCGTCACCATCATCAGCGCCTACGTTCCCCCAATGACGAGCTCTGATGCGGCGAAGGACAAATTTTACGAGGACCTGCACGCCCTGCTTGCGACTGTGCCGAAGGCGGACAAATTAATTGTCCTTATTGAATTTAACGCCCGCGTCCGGACGGATCACGCTGCCTAGTAGGGAGTGCTAGGTCCCAATGGACTCGGTGGTCGCAACGGTAACGGCCTCCTTCTTCTGCGAACGTGTGCGGAACACCGTCTCCTGCTGACTAACACCTTCTTCCCCCTCCCGATGTGGCAAAAGGTGACCTGGGTACACCCCCGGTCGAGAAACTGGCACCTGTTGGACTATGTTCTCGTCCGGAGGCGAGATTGACCGGACGTGCTGGTGATAAAGGCGATCCCCGGTGCCGACGGATAGACGGATCACCGCCTCATCATTTCAAAGATGAGGCTTCGTCTGCAACCACACAGAAGACCCCAAGG
Organism: Schistocephalus solidus; assembly: GCA_017591395.1. NCBI lineage: Eukaryota > Metazoa > Platyhelminthes > Cestoda > Diphyllobothriidea > Diphyllobothriidae > Schistocephalus > Schistocephalus solidus. Next base: position 21,941 of record WEDG01004336.1, read on the forward strand.
CAAGTGACCACAAGGTTAGTTGATTACTGTTTTGTTGAATATGCCTGCTTACCATCTCCATTTCAGCAACGACTGGCCAACCTTCCAGTCGCCGACGCGGACATCTCCGTAGAGAATCGCTGGTGTCAGCTGAGGGACACCATCCAATCCATTGCCCTGGATGTCCTCGGCCGCGCACGTCGTCAGCACCAAGACTGGTTCGGTGACAACGACGCAACTATCAACGCTCTGCTTGTCGAGAAGTACCAGCTGCACAAAGCCTACGTCGATCGTTCTACCGCTGCAAACAAGACAGCCTTCTACCGCAGTTGCCGCCTTGTACAGCAGTGGCTGCGGGAGGTGCAGGATGCCTGGATGACGCGCAAAGCAGAGGAAATCCAAGGGTTCGCGGATCGAAATGAATTGAAGATTTCTTCGCCGCCACCAAGGCTGTCTACGGACCTCCCGTAAAAGGCGCTGCCCCTCTTCTCAGTGCCGACGGCAGGACACTACTCACTGAGAAGACAAAAATCCTGATGCGATGGGCAGAACCTTCCCAAGGCGTTCTCAATCAGCCCTCCACCATCTCCGACGCCGCCATCGATCGCCTGCCTGAAGTGGAAATCAACGCCGATCTTGATCTCCCGCCCCCCTCTCCAAGAAACCATCAGAGTCGTGCAGCAACTCTCCAGCGGGAAAGCACCTGGCTCGGACGCGATTCCTGCTGAGATTTACAAGTATGGCGGACCCCAACTGATGAACCGATGCACAGTGCTCTTCCAGGAAATGTGGCACCAAGGGCAAGTCCCTCAGGATTTCAAAGACGAAAACATTATCCACTTCTACAAGCAGAAAGGGAACTGCCAACCCTGCGACAAACACTGAGGAATCTCGCTGTTGAACATCGCCGGAAAGATCTTCGCCCGCATTCTCCTCAATCGCCTGAACGCTCACTGGAGCAAGGATTACTCCCGGAAAGCCAATGTGGCATCAGACGACACCGAGGAACAATCAACATGATCTTTGCCGCTGGACAGCTGCAAGAGAAGTGCCAGGAGATGCGGACTCACCTCAACACTACCTTCGTGGATCTGACGAAAGCCTTTGACACGGTGAATCGCGATGGTCTGTGGAAAATCATGCAGAAATTCGGCTGTCCTGAACGTTTCACGCATAGGGTATGTTAGCTTCATGACGGGATGATGGTGCGCATTACTGACAACGGGACAGTATCCGAAGCGTTCACAGTTGGCAACGGAGTAAAGCAGGGCTGCGTCCTTGCACCTACCTCTTGCGTCTCATGTTCTCTGCCATGCTTACGGATGTCTACCGTAAAGAATGCCCCGAGATCCGCATCGCCTACCGGATGGGCGGCCGACTCCTCAACCAACGTCGGATGCACTTCCAGTCGCGTGTCTCCACAGCCACCATCCACGGACTTCTCTTCGCTTACGACTGCGCACTCAATACAAAGACAGAAGAGGAAATGCAACGGAGCATGGAACTCTTCGCTGCCGCCTGTGACAACTTCGGACTTCACATCACCACTGAGAAAACGGTTTTGATGCATCAGCCGCCACCCAATACCACCTACTCCGCAGTTCACATCAATGTCAGTGGCGCCCAAACGAAATCTGTGGATATCTTCACATCGCATCAACTTAAGAAAACAGTGGTGATGCATCAGCCGCTGCCAAATACCACCTACATCGCAGCTCACATCAAGACCAATGGCGTCCAACTAAAATCTGTGGATACCTTCACGTACCTGGGCAGCAATCTCTCCCGCAGCACCAAAGTCGACGATAAGATCGCCCATTGGATCGCCAAAACCAGCCAAGCCTTTGGACGCATGCAGAACGTGGTCTGGAATCGAAATGGTTTCCACCTCAGCACCAAACTCAAGATGTACAAAGCTGTCATATTGCCGACGCTGCTGTATGGAGCGGAGATGTGGAAGATCTACCAAAAGCAGGCGCGAAAGCTAAACCACTTCCACCTCAGCTGCCTTCGTAGAATACTTATGCTGACATGGCAAGACAGGATACCGGAAACGGAAGAGTTGGAACGAACAGGCCTTCTCAGCATTTATGCTCAACTGAAACATTTGCAACTGCGATGGAGCGGCCACCTCTTGAGGATGAAGACTTCCTTGAAGCAAATGCAGATCAAGCCGGTGACCTGGGTGGACCTCGCCCAGAACCGACCTGCTTGGAGAAGGACAGTGAAGATAGAAGCAGCAATCTATGAGGCAAACAAGATCACCGCCGCCAAAACCAAAAGAGCGGCACGAAAGTCACCAGCGCCCGGACCAACACCGCCAATGCCCAGGCCCTTCCAACATGCCCACGCTGTCAACGCATCTTCTGTGCGCGAATCGGCCTGGTCTGACTACTTCAGACGCAATGCACCAACAATCCGACAATTCCAAATTCTACGTCCAATTCTGCCAACCCTACTTCGGACTACCCCACACTCACCCCTGGCATCAGTTCCATTACTCCCACCATCATAGAGACCACATCCCAATACTCATCACCTGTTACCCCCAACTACCCCCAACACCACCGCCACCGCCGTCCCCACTACCATCAGCGATGGGGACTCTCTTCTAAATTGTCCTCATTACGACCGCACATTCACCTCACACATCGGCCTGGTCAGTCACTTGCGATTCCATCGTACGGAGACTGGTGAACCAGTGCCTGGAGCACCAACACACAGCAGAGATCGCCGCCTCCACTGCCCTCTCTGTCCTCGCGAATTCACTCATCGCATGGGCCTATTCGGTCACATGCACATCCAGGACAACCAGCGGTAAACCACCGAAAGCTAAGCCAAATCAGCGCACACTACCTACACCAATACATATACAACACCCTCACCATTATCACACACCCGTGAATATCAAGGTTTCCTAGAAACCGTGGCTTGGAAGGCTGATGATCTGACGCTTACAGCAGACCACGTCGTCGGCCCAGCGTATGTTCTGCGTGTGTTGAGTGGCTTACCAGTGGACTGGGAGTCAGACGGTGATGACTCCTCTATATCCACTGATTTAGTGAATCCTGGTGTGTGTGTTATGGGGGCCAGGTCGTGCTGTGGCGCGCGAAGGCGGGTACGCCGACCCGTCAGCCAGTGCACCCACTCCCACCTCAGACAACTGACCGGCTCGGACGGTGGTCTGATTGTGGGGGTGGGGGAGATAGTGAGGTCGACAGGTCAGCGCATTTTCTTCACTAGAAACAACCTGATGCGCTTGAAACTATCACGGTTCGCTAAAAGCCGTGGCTTGGAAGGTTGCTAACTGACGGGAACACTCAGACCGCACGGGCAGCCCAATGTGTGTTTTGTGTGAAGTGGCTGACTGGCGGACTGAGGGTCAGGCTACAATGGCTCCTTATTAATGTGGCCTTTATGGCACTCCCATTCAGTGGGATCCAAGCCAGGTGTGGTGGTACGCCCAGGGGTGGCTCCGGCTGCGCCAATTACCTGCACCCTCTCCCGCCGCTGGCCTTCTTGAATCTGTCATGGCAGCGGGCTCCGAGGGGGGAGGAGGAGAGGGTGCCGTAATGATAAAAACCGTGGTTGGAAGGTTGCCAACTGACGATTACACTCAGACCTCACAGTTAGTCTAATGTGTGTTGTTTGGAGTGGCTGACTGGTGGTTTGAGAGTCAGGCTGCAATGGCTCCTTCTTAACGTGACCTCTGGTTATCTCACACATTTGAGATGTACGCCGTTCGACCCCTGTTGTGTGAAATCCTGGTGCTCGTGTTTGGGGGGCCGGGTCATGTACGAAGTACACGTAGACGAGGTCACCAGCAGCTGCGCCCACTTCCGCATCAGAAAACTGACCGGCTCAGACAGTGGTTTGATTGTGGGCGTGGGGGAGAGAGTGAGGTCGACGGCTCAGCGCATTTTCCTCACTATAAACAATCTGACGCGCTTGAAACTATCACGGTGCGCTAAAAACCGTGGCTTGGAAGGTTGCCAACTGAGGGGATAACTCGGACCGCGTGGTCAGCCCAATGTGTGTTTTGTGTGGAGTGGCTGACTGGAGGACTGAGGGTCAGGCTACAATGGCTCCTTCTTAATGTGGCCCTTATGACACTCCCACTCTGTGGGATCCGAGCCAGGTGTGGTGGTACGCCCAGGGGCAGCTCTGGCCGCGCCAACCACCTGCGCATTTTCCCATCTCCGGTCTTCTTGATTCTGTCATGACACCGGACTCAGTTGGGGAAGAAGGAGAGAGTGTGGTAGATGCAGCGCAAGTCTACTATCACTTTAAACTAAATCACACGCAAGTCACATTCTCTGTACCACCCTTCCGTGGAGGACGTGGTGGACCTCGTCGTAATCGATGGTGGAACTGTCTTGTGTGTGTGCGTGCGTGCGTGCGTGATGCTGACGACTGCCCCCCATGGTGCCAGTGAGTGGACTGAGCCTCCAGGGCCCCTGTACCAGCCGTAATTCCACGCATTTCTAAATGGAAGATATCCGACGCCATGTCATGTCTAGGAAGGCTACCTGCATAACTCGGTACTCGTGAGGAAATAGGGTCAGGCTGCAATGGCTCCTTCATAATTTGGCCACGCCGGAATCTAGAGTCTGGGAATCGGATGTGAATGAAGTCAATCGATTTATTGATATGGCCCTCGCAGACAGAGTCCAGCATAGTCACCTCCAGACTTGTGGCACCGGTAAAATATAACGGTTATTTGTTCTTCAATTCTCTCATCGTTAAGGATGGGCTCCTGAATAAATTCCGCAGTTGACAAAAAGATACGAATACTTCCAGCACTCGGTCGTTCTCCTTCTTCTTGCAGTTCTATGAGCTGGAGATTCCAGTCCATATGCAGTGCACATTAGACGATTTCCTTAAGCGACGCGAGCTACTGTGCCTACTACTTTTATCCAAATTGCCTCTGGCGAGTAGCTGGTGCACGAGAGACAGACAGACAGGAAGGCAGCGAAAAGTAATAGAAGCGTTTGCGGCGCTGACCCAGAGATTGCTTCCTCAATATAAGTGAACCAATTCGAATTGAAAGTATCACCATGTGCTAACTTTCGTCGTCGATGGTTCTGCACGCCATCTAACTATATTTCACGTTCCGTCTAGAAAAGGCCGGTGAAAACAATTGCGTGCCCTTAATGACAAGAGTTAGCGCGCGAAAACGCCTCCCATCAATGCGGCTCTAAGTCAGCGCTTATTTTTGGCACGGTAGCATGGCCAATATCCGTAGGTCTTGTTCCTTGCCAAGTCTGCTTGCTGCTCAGCTTAGGCAAAACAGCAACAGATTTGTTTAGTAAGAAGAAGGTTTGAATATTTGAACGTAGTAATTTATCGTTCTGAGCACTCAGATTCTTCTGGAGCCAGTTTTTAGAGGTTTGTGGAAAGGAACTGGACAAGAGCTGCAAGTACTGATGAATCATATCCACCGCATTTGTCCCGAAAATAACTGCGGTTAACGAGAAGGCAGGTGTTGGTCTTCGAACTGGTCTGCATCTCCATAGGGTCTCACTGGCAGATTGAGGGAATTACACCCAATCAAGACTGCAATTTCATGGTTCGATCACTCCTCACGCTGTCTTATAAGCCCCTACTGTTCACTCGGCTGTCCGCGTGGCAGAAACATCAAACATGGATTCCGTTTTAAACTGCAGCTCACGCACCTCCTAGTCGAACGGCCAGTTGACTGTTCCGCCCAGTTCGAACTACCTACTAGTTCCCTGAAAATATTTGGTTTTTCTACTCAGGTGACATCGTTTGTGTTACAACTGAGCCTTCCCAAGGAAGCAGCATGATTTTTAAATTCCTAATTGGCCACTTGAGAATAATAAACATGCCGAGTATAAGCAGTGATTGTACTTGGTGCCTTACAAACACCAGACCCTGTTCCGTTTTCGAGGCGAAGGGGAAAGACACCGGTAGGAGCTGCGTGATGGTCACAGGCCCGGACATGTGGCAAGCTGTGGGTTTGCACGCACATCTGTCCGTTAGGTGATGTGGACGGGAGGGAATAAACGTCATGCAAGAGTCAGTCAGTGTCCGCAGTTTGCGGGTGCTTGTGATTGGCTGTCCCCGAGGCTGTATGCATGCTGTCCAGTAGCTGTGACCTTTGACATAGTGTATGGCAGCCTGTGCTTAAAGGCCGGATTGAACGCATGCTCAAATCGCGCATATATGAACATAGGTTGGTTTTGCGACGTGGCAACGAGGTATTGCAAGTTATTGCCCACACCTACGAGATGGGCCATGAGTTCGGCTTCGCAGCCGTCAAGATAATCGCCCACGCTGGAGACAAGACGTGCCGAGAATTGATTGTAGCCTGGTCCACAGATGAGAATGCAAGCAATCGATGTATTGAGTTGGTACCGGCGTACAGAGCCCTACGCAATCACCTCCAGATTTGCATCAGTTCCTTGATTGCATTGTCTCCTTATAAGTGTTGCCTTTCTGTTGCTACTGCTATCTCTGACGGTGGACTCCTGCAGGAGCAGGAAAGTTCTGCTACTGTGTAATTTAGAAACGTGACTGACAAAACATTGGCCCATTAAAAGATATTGCTATAATTAGAGGGCCATTCCGGGGCAATTTGAATCGTTGATCGAAGTTTGTATGCACACGAAAATCAGTGAACAAAATATAATAGCAAAACACTTTTAAAAGAGAGTAAATATTAGGGAAGATTGGTTAGTTGATGAAGCGCGTATTACTTCAGGCCTTCATTTTGAAATATTTTTTAGATCAGTGTTGCGGTATCATGTTTTTTGAATATATAAAAATGATCCGAACAGCCATCTACAGGAAGAAGAACTTCCAAAAACCCATCATTTTGGTAAATACTTACTGGATATATCTTATTCCGATGGGCACAATCTACAGAAGTTAGCTTTTCAGGCGAACGATCAAGAACACTGAAAAATTGCAAACTATTCACTGAAATTTTAAGGACAGTTTAAAATGTAGTGGTATCCACGTTACCAAAGCTGCAAAATAGTTCAACTGAAGAAAATTCCCCATGGTACGAAAGAAATAGCATGCTTGCGATTATATCTGCGAATTCTGTTCGAGTGCATTTTTCACCGAACATGTGAATTCATGTAAAATATATTCCTGTGATTTTGTAGCGGCCAAAGACTTCAAGGTTCGCACACACATGGGTGAGTAACGCACCTGTAGTTGTTATAAGTTGTTGCGCGTACTGAACAGGGTCTGTAAGCACCATGCCACTCACTCAAACGCAACGGTCATGAGAAGAATCGACAGAAATGTAGGAAATAGGGTTCCATTAATAAGAAGAATTTAGATGTATGAAAGGGTACAAAAGAAAAAAAGGAAGAGAGCGTTACATGTATATATGTCCCGTATAGAGTGGGGAAAATTCTGACATTTCCATTGGGTAAACGGTGAGGAGTGCAACGCTGTGGACAACTACAGGTTCGGGACGAGGGGATGCTTACATTGAGTGGTGGACAACGATACGATTTGCAGTGACGATAACCGTGGGGACGGGTGTCAGCGTTTGAGAGTGGAATGGGGCACCGGCATCTTCACTGACATTCGATCGCTCTGACCCCATCATGGGTTCACGGCAAAAGTCAGTCTTCAATCCACTTAAACAACCTGTTCAGTCTCTTAGTGCGTTGCACAACCCCCCTTCTGAGTTGCAGCCCTGTCGTCGGTGCTGTGCGGGTTGATGTTTGGCGGGTGTGGAAGTGTGTGCTCCTCTCCATGCCCCCGCTGCCACCAATGTAGCGGCCAAAGACTTCGAGTTTCACACACAAATGGGCGAGTAACGCACCTGTGGTCGTTATTAGTTGGTGCGCGTACTGAACAGGGTCTGTAAGCACCATGCCTATCACCCAAACGCAACGGTTAGGAGAAGAATCGACAGAAATGTAGGAAATGGGTTCCACTTATAAGAAGGATATAAATATATGAAAGGGTAAAATAGAAAATAAGGATGGGAGCGCTACATGTAGATATGTCCCGTATGGAGTGGGGGGAATTCTGTCATGTCCATTGGATAACCAAATGGGAGCGCAACGTTGTGAGCAACTGCAGTGTCGGGGCAAGGGGATGCTGATATTGAGCGGGGGAAAACGATACGATTTGCAGTGACGATAACCGTGGGGACGGGTGTCAGCGTTTGAGAGTGGAATGGGGCACCGGCATCTTCACTGACATTCGATCGCTCTGACCCCATCATGGGTTCACGGCAAAAGTCAGTCTTCAATCCACTTTAACAACCTGTTCAGTCTCATTATGCATTACAACGTCTCTGTCAGCGAACTCAAACGAATTTTTTTGCTTGAACCAATCGCATTTTGAACAATATCAACTCGAACAAATTACGTCATAGTCTTTTGAAGCCGTTTTAGAATCCAGACGCAAACGTGACACACCTAACTATGTGTCATACTACAGGTCAGATTAGGACATGAAAGATATATACTTCAGATATATGATAAGAACATTTGAAGACGTTTCTATGCTAATGTTGTTTTAGTTGCTGAGTTATTTGCATGGGAAGACTTAAAGCGCTTCTAGGAATTGAATTTACTCAATGAACACGAGCTTTCGCGTACTCGGCATTTCCGTTGTTTAGAAAATTGTGATTTATAACCATTGAAATATCGCATCAAATATTTATTTTTCGTGTTTTAGTGGATACACTTGGACTGGTTCCCATTTATTAAAGATTGGTCGTTAATTTAGGCAAATTTCATGAGTTAGGTCATATACGGTAATCATACGTTCGTTTACCATCTGTAAACGGCCAATACGGTTCTCCAAGACTCTGCCTTCCTCACTTTTATATATTGAGTTATACTGAATGGTGTTTCCTCCGGGGAACTTAAGCGGAGTCCCGTAGGCTCATGGTTTATTTTTCCTACGCTGAGAGGGATGATATTTTTTCCACTGGTTGGACCCACATCAAATCACAAGGGGGGATTTTATCATGCTATGCCCACATACGATATTTATCGGCGTCCTGAATATTCTCATCACTGGTGTCGTCCCTGACCCGAATAACGTCACAAAGTCATTTAATATCTCAGACGGAGCCTTATGCGTCATATCTCCCAGCTCATATTTCCGCAAGAAGGTAGCCAACGTCACCTTGCTCACCTATTTTCTTTCCCTCCATGATGGCTTGATTTTTTACCTCTCCTTTCCATCGCCCACCTCTTCGATTAGCACTTATCGCCGATAGGGACGACAGAGTAGGGGACTTTGAATTTTGGTCTGTTGGAGGCCATTAGATAACCATACCATATTTACCGACCTCACTAGGTCCGGGAGCAGCCACTTCAAAATTTAATTCACGAGTTAGGAACAGGGAGCTGCAACTACGTTCCGCAATCAAACGGGATCGGTTAATATTGCATCAACAAAGCTGTTCACCTCAACCAAACGCTTCTGGTATTTTTTAGCAAAACTACAAACCTCTGATACTACATTTTAATTAAAGTACCTTTATAACCAAGAATAAAGAAAATTTGAAATTTTTTTAAAGACTATGTTGTTTAGAAAGACTCACTTCTCTTTGAACTCTTTTCTCCTATTTTATTCATAACATTTCAAATTTTCATGGCGTTCGCAGGTGACTATATGCTTCGCTAGAAACCGCTGCTTCGTTACCGATTTCTTAGCCGGTCGCCTACTGTGCTGCAAAACAAACCACTTTAAAAAACTAAAAAGCCTCCTTATCACAATATTCGGTGTTGAAGAACTGCTCATAACTATAGCCTCGTGATCGATCCTTTGACATTTGTACTTCCTGTCACTCGTAATAGCAAACGGAGTTACTGCACCGATAGATGGACAGTCATTCGTTTTACTTACGTGATTTCTTCATTATTGTCCCTCCTCCAACATCATACACTTGTAAACGCTCTCTCTGCTTTGCTTCCAGATATAGCTTTCTTTGGAATAAACTTCAAATCAATATTAGGTCATCTACTATTCTACCTGCTTTCAAGCGACGACTGTGCATTCATATGAACACTGACTCGATTAATCTTTTATTTTCCTAATTTGGCCAAGCAGCATTTTCCCTGACGCCACGAAAGGACCCACGATAATTTAGGTGACCGTCTCCAAATTAACTTGTTTCCTCGCACTTCTCTTTCCACGTGTGTTTTCACTTGTCACGAGCGCTGATCAGAAAGCTCGATGTTTCCAGTAAATGCATCGCCCCCCACTAAGCACGATATCCCCATAACCCACCTGTCAGTAAGTGATCGGCGTCACACTGACGCGCACCGTTTTAACTGCATCCGTTTCGCTTGTCAATAACTTTTATCAGAATTCAATTCTGACTACTGATATGTCGAGGCTTTACCTCCATTTTAGGTTTTCCCCACGTTCTTCTGCAGACTGCCAACCCCGAGCAAACTATATTGACGTTCCAAACTCACTTGCATCCATCCGACGCTCAGAAGCAACCAACCCTGCTCCTCCATATCACATAGTGAATCAGTTTTTTCTCCTGTACCTTCTCTTTTGAAAGGGGTTGCTCCTGAACGGTCCCCATACTATCACTGCAGAGTTTTTTGCAGCTTTTTTCTGGGCTCACCATTTTGTTCTGATAGCGTCCAATTAGGAATTCGTAAATAGTCTTCTCAAAATCGCCTTATGCAAAAGAGCAAATCCTTGGTGGATGTGGGAAGCTTAGTTTACTATACATAACATTTTCTAAATTTTGTTTTATCACTTGCAGCATTTTCATTATCTTACGTTGATAGTAACTTTCTTTTTCTTATGCTCTCTTGGTGCTTGAAACAAAAAAAAATTGTTTATTTCTTTATAGAATAATACAGTCGGCTAGCTCATTAATCTCCATATAAGGAATTTGACGGTCTATTAATATTTTTAGTAAACCAACTGCCCTGTTCCTTTGTTCTAAGTGACTTTTAGTCTAAGACTGATGCGTTATAGAGCGAGACTCCTTACTACGTAAGTTGCTGCAGGGCACATTGCTGTCCTTGTCAAAAAGCATTCCTTAATCGCATTGCAACTGGCACATAGATAAGCACTTACATGCCCAGCCACAAAGTGTGGCATGAGTAACTGCTTCTTCGGCCTTGTTACATGGGTTCCACTTCAGCCAATTTAATTTTAAAGTCAATCATGACTTAAGTTTTATAATTCAGCATACATAAGGGAAATATACAGAACCTTCAAAACCCTGATAGTTCGATCGTCGATTTCGACGAGGTCCACCGTCTGCTCCACGGAAGGGTGATGCAGGGACGGTGACTTGCGCGTGATTTAGTTTAAAGTGATATTAGACTTGCGTTGCACCTACCACACTCTATCCTCTTCCACCACATAGGCCCGGTGTTATAACAGAGTCAAGAAGACCGGAGATGGGAGAGGGCGCAGTTTCTGGTGACCTCATCTACGTGTAATACGCACAGGACTTGCCCCCCCCCCCAAACGCAAGCACCACGATTTCACACAACAGGGGGTTAAACGGCTTACATCTCACATATGTGAGATAGCCAGAGGTCACGTTAAGAAGTAGTCACCGCAGCCTGACTCTCAGACCACCAGTCAGTCACTCCACACAGCAAACATTAGACTGACTGCGAGGTTTAAGTGTAAATGTCAGTTGGCGACCTTCCAACCCACAGTGCTTATCGTCATCACAATCTCTCCTCCATCCGCACCTGAGCACCGTGTCATGACATAGTCAAGAAGACTGGAGATGGGAGAGGGCGCAGGTGGCTTGCGCGGCCGGAGCCGCCCCTGGATTTACCACAACACCTGGCTCGGATCCCACGGAGTGGGAGGGCCATAAAGGCCACATTAAGAAGGAGCCATTGTAGCCTGACCCTTAGTCCACCAGTCAGCCACTCCACACAAAACACACATTGGGCGGACCTCGTGGTCCGAGTTATCCCGTCAGTTGGCAACCTTCCAAGCCACGGCTTTTAGCGCACCGTGATAGTTTCAAGCGCGCCAGATTATTTATAGTGAGGAAAATGCGCTGAGCTGTCGACCTCACTCTGTTCCCACCCACACAATCAGACCACCGTCCGAGCCGGTCAGTTGTCTAATGTGGGAGTGAGCGCATTGGCTGACAGGTGGTCAGTCGAAATTGTGTAAGAATTTCCTGATCCCGCCCAGGATATTCATGGCATTTTTTACATTTTGGTGCAGTGAGGTGATGATTGGAGGACGGACATCGTCCACACTACGTGGTGTCTGAGCTTGGTAATGGAATTCTGTTCATGACATACGATGAAGCGGTAGAATTCAAATTCTTTTGTCCCTTCTGGAAATGACCCACGTTATTTTGCAATCAGGACTCCATTCTAAGTCTAAAATACTGTCAGGGTAACCAGTGAACCGATAACTAACATAAGAGGAACATCCTATCCTATTTCTTTATGTCCGTGTATACCCCGGAGGCAGCTTTCGACAAGGAAAAGAATCAAAATATTGCCACACCTACTTATAAAATCAGCACGGTATCGTTCACAATAGGCACAGTAAAGAAACCTGTAGGACAATTACTGACCAGTAACTCACCTGGCCCGGATGGCAGATCCGCAAATGTTCTGAATGAACTCGCCTAATAAAGAGCCTACCACTCTTCAAGATCTTTGAAAATTTGATGGAGGTGTGGGCTCTGCCTACCGATTAGAAGCTAGTCAACATCACCCCATCTATAAAGAGGTGCAAATTAATGGAGAAAATAATAAAAAAGAACTGATGAGGCAATTGTTTGCAAAATTGATGTGTAGAGTGGCAACTGAACGTTAATTTCAACAAATAGCATATCACCCGTGTACGTTCTGGGTACAGAAAGATGATTAGATTTGAATATCAGTACTTCATCGGATGTCACTAAGTCGAGCACGTAAACAAGCCAATGGACCTAGGTTTGGGTTATCCCCACTTTCAAAACATCGTCTCATTGTGCCAAAATAGCAAAACAGGCCATTTATATCCTGGGAGCGACCAGGAGATCCTTCTTTAATTTCGATGAAAAACGTTGGTCGCGTGTTCGGAACATTTTCCCGGCCGGGTATAGAGTATTGAGTTTTGGTGTGACACCTCTAGATGAAGCAAGATTACACTATTGGAGAAAGTGCAAAGAAGGGTGACTAAACTAGTCAGTGGATTTGGGTGGCTACCTTACGAGGGTTGACTCCGAAGGCCAACAATGTTCGTCTCTCTTATATGTTGATGGTCTTCATATTCGTCAAAGGAGTATACTTTGCTCTTCAAATGGCTGAGAATTTAAATTGGCAAAAACGGCAACTCTTTGAGATCATCAATACAAATTGAAGACAAACTACGCTAAACATGAAGTGTGGGCCAATTTCTTTTCCCACCGGTCGATTAAAGATTGAAACACCTTAGGTACTTTGTTTATTGTGGCTTAAAGCACTGAAACATTCCAAAATAGATATTACTAAGGTTTAATTGATAGCCAAATGCTTAGTTCGCATCACTGACTGATATAATGTACCAATATTGCCATGTAAAAAATACTTGTTTTGCCAACATTTATCTGTTAATAAGGTTTTTAAATGCCCCGCCTATATCGCTTACATATACTGATGTATAGTTGTAGCACATATTCTGGCTCTTCTAGGGATTTCCACTGCTTAAGATAAAAGACAAGCGTTACCTCCTCATAGCAAAGATAGTCCATGCAGTCTTTCATGTTTATTAAACACTGCCACTGGGAACGATTGGTCATTCCAAATTTGCGCTGCCAATACGAACACGATGAGGTCTGCATATGAGAAAATTGGCTAACTATTTCAATAGATTCGGAAATTTGTTAAAAAGCTTTCAAAAAAATTCTGAGGTCAATTTGCACTGCGTCTACTATTGAAACCACGTCAATAGATTTCTTCCAGCTGCATATGGATATGAGCAGGTTATTAAGGCAGGATAGACCCTTGCAAAGGCATATTGTTGCCCACTATATAAATTGTTTGTTAAACGTGCCTCATTAGCCAAGTTTTCGTTAGATTTTCCATCATTTTACAACGGATGTTTACGAGTCTCACAGGACTAAAGCCGGCTCCTCGACGCACACGAACGTGACGAACCAAGTTAGTGGGGTCACCTGATGCGGGTTATCAAACAATTGATTTCACTGGCAGTCCTACAAAGAGAGAATTCAGGCTTGGTTTTGTTTTGTCATATTCGCATAAAAAATAACTATTGAGATCTGCCGGTAGTTCTTCTATAATTTTTGACTCGATTTCTGATCATTCCACGTCAGTAGACTCTGACATTCAATTTGATGTTTTTAAAAAAACTAGTTAAATTCTTTGGATGTTAACATCTGGCGTACCTTGTCCAGGATATCCTTTGTATCCTTGAGTTCTGCTTTATTTTCGACCTCACATACTTGGGACGGGAAATTCAAGGTTACCTTCTAAGTTCGCAATAGATATTTTAACTACCGCATTACGCTTTTGAGTAAGAGCCAGTCGGAGTTTGGGTCAGTTACTTCTGCAGCGTTTTAGTTCATCTCTTCCAATAGCTTTCTATTGTGGGAAATCTTCTTTTCATACATAACTTTCCTCGACATTTTGAAATTCGGGAACAGAAAAAAGACTAAAATCTCAAACATGGACGCCATGGTAGGTCAGGCTAAGGAGCATGTGAGAATGAAATCCGATAGTACAACTATCGTCCCTTGTAATTGTGAGGTCTGAACAGCTTGACTGTTGCTCATTGCAAAATCTTGCGTCACTTTTAACGCGTTGGGTAAGGAACACATCACGGACCTAATTAAAACATTTATGTTCGAAAGAGTTTTCTGATCTTACGCAGTGCACCAATTCCCACGTGATGCGTGGAGCGTCGAGGTCTCCATGTTGCTTGCCGTGTTTGGTACGACATATTCCTTTTATCTTCCCCGCATTCTTCCACCGTCTTCGCATGTGTAAGTCAACGTAATATGGAGACCTTGTTACTTTGGTAATTTTAAGCAGCAACTTAGTATTTCGTAGCCAAAATTCCCTATTTGGGACTCTGTATCCTTGACGACATCAGCGCTATCTCATATACATACGCCTTCCCCGAACCTTTTCATCCATTTTGGACCATGTGGCTACCAGACAGCCAACAAACCCACTCATTTAAGCATGCTTCAGTCAGAGCTGTAGGTAAGGTTGAAAACGAGTAAAGGTCTCATTTTTTGATTCTTTAAAATTGGAAAATTGTTTGCTAGTTCTTGCACTCAACAGCTATTGCTCGTGATTTCGTATGACTTATCCAGTCCACTGTCTGATTTCAAATATACAGATTTTCGATGGAACTTAAGACCAGCATACCTACTGTCAACTTCACCGGATAATTCCGCAAAATGAGTGGTTTATTTTTATTATTTGGTTGCCATATATTTTTAGTGCATGCCCAGTGTTAAGCGTATTTGAGGGAAATAGGCTTACGACGTTAAACTCACTATTTGATAGACACAAATCGGAAGAATTAGCAAACAGGCGAAGAAATTAGCATGCCAAGTGAATGGAGACGTAAATTCACAAAAGACAATTTGTTTTTAAGGTTAAATAGCCACACAATCCATGTGATGCTTACATATCTTAATAGACTGAGACATTTCAGTAGGCATGGCCAGGTTATTCCACGGTTCGAAGATACGGTTGGAGTAAACATACTTTCTCACATTCTATCTTCCCTGAGGCACTCATGGTTTGAAGGGATGCCCCGGTCAGTCGAAGAGGTGAATTGGAAGAAGTTGTAATATAGGAGGGAAGCATTCCACGCCACACAACTGTCTATTTTTTGAATATTGAGGTTTAGGTTATGTAGGTGAATCTCTTATGGCAGTATATTTTGATCTGTTGCTAATTTCATGGTTTCCCTCTGGAACATTTCAAGTATGTTATAATCTTGTTGCGTCCAGGGTCTTTAGGATTAAATCGTATATTAAAGCTGTGGCCTTTCAAACGTACCTTAGACTTTGGAGTAACAGTCTTCATTGTCAACTATAAATGCTCTCTTTCTGACCTGCCGACCTGAACTTGCGTCTTAAGTCATCTTAAAACAGTTTGATGAAGGCTTGAAAGTGTCTGTCATCCAATCATAGAAACCTTTTCATGTTTTCCTTCTTACAGTGGCAATCCATTCACAGGTTAGAGTCAGGTATCTTGAACCTGACTTCGATTTCCAATACGAAGCATAGAACATTTTATTTTATTTATTTATTTCCAGTTTACAGGCAAGGTCAAAAAAATATATACAGTTGAGGGTCAAGCTGACAGTGAAAAAAACTCCCGATCGTTGTTTCAGGTGTTTTCAGGAGAAAAAACTGCAGCTTATTGAGTAATTAAAGTTCAGGACAGGGACGCGTTAACACAGGTGCCCGGCGAGGAACTTCTCCATTCCGTGTTATGGATCCGGTATTCTGCACCAGCAGGTATGTCGGCGAGCGGCTGTTCGCTGTCGACTGAGAAATAAACCGATTGAGGTCTGCAGAGCCAGCAATATTGCCCTCAGCATGAAGTCCGGCACAGGATTCAGAGTCCGTGAACGCCATCAGAACCGAAGAGAGCTTCCACAGAGTCAGAACGCAAAAGTTTTGGAAGGTGTCCTGAATGTAGAAAACTAGTGACAGTTCGCGTAAACAAGGGATAGCTTTGCTGAATTTTGATACTTCTAGGTAGCTTATTCCAGATTGCTATAGCGTTTACCGACAAAAACTGTCGGTATCTAACTGTGCGTGCTAAAGGAAGAAATAAAAATACATCTCAATGACTGGTGCGCCGAGAGTGTTTGAGGTGCCTCAGAGATGTAAGGGGGTTAAATGTACGACTGTTTAGAAGTTTAAACAGTAAAAATAGTCCCTTCTGTAATCTGCGAAGCCACAGCGGGTCAAGGCTTGTAAGCTCACAGCGTTGTTGGTAGGACAGGTTTCGGTGTTCTGAATGGAAAACTCTTTTTGTAAAGAAGTGCTGAACTTATTCTATCTTCTTTCGTTCACTAGCGTGCAGAAGGTTAAGAAGAAACGAGCAGTATTCTAGACTAGGCCTGACATACATTTTATAGAGGCTTATTCTAATGTTGACGGTTTTAAAATTTCTGAGAATAAACCCAGTAGTTTGGCGTGCTTTCGAGACAATCACGGCGCAGTGCTCTGACAGATTAAGACTACTAGAATATTATATGCCCAGATCCTTTATAACTCCGGACACATTAAGATCGTGACCGTCTATGCTTAGATGGGGCTGATGGTTGTCACCAATTACCATAACGGAGCACTTTGCCACGAAAGTGAGAGGCGCCATGTGCGACACCACTGAGTGAAGGCCTGAAGATCCTTTTTAAGAGCTCAAGCACGATGTTGCGATCAACCGGTTAATATCGAAGGGCAACTTTTAAATCGTCAGCGTACATAAAGGGCCTACCATACTGAAAACAATTAGGAACATCGTCGACAAAGAGGCAAAATAGAAGCGGAGTGAGCACGCTACCCTGAATAACTCCGCTCCTCACATGCGTGGGGTTAGAGATAACATCAGAAATTTTAACCCGTTGTGCGCGATCATTCAAATAGGAAAATATTAAGTTCAGAAGCTTGTGACCTATGCCGAAGGAGGCAAGTTTCAGCAGTAGGAGATCATGGTCGACACGATTAAAAGCCTAATTGAAATCGAAGTAAACGGTGTAAATTGCAAAACCGCTGTCTCTAGATTGTAGCACATGATCAAAGAAAGAGAGCTGGCAAGTGTCACAAGACCTTTTTTCGAGAAACCCATGCTGAGCCGCATTAAGTAGGTTATTCTCTGTTAGGTGACGCATCATCTTGTCTTTGATCAAGGTCTGTAAGATCTTCGAGACTGCTGGTAGTGTATTCATTGGCCTAAAGTCTTCAAATGACGTTGGTCGGCCGTGTTTGGGAATAGGCAGTATGTGCGATTCCTTCCATAAAATAGGGAAAGTGTCACTTTCAAGAGCAAGATTAAATATCTTATACAAATTTGACGGAAATATATCGTTTGCATCCGCCTTTAGAACGCAGACCAGGACGCCATCTGGTCCTGGACTGTAAGATTGACGAAAACGCCGAATGGCTACGGTCACGCCTTAGAGGGTAAAAGTTATGGTTTCGAGGACTTTACCGGTCCAAACCCGGATGTTAGGAAAGGGGGCGACAGTATGTTCACTAAACGTTCTAGACAAGAAAGCATTGAAGCTATCAGCAGTCAACTTAGCGTCAGCTATTGGGTTTCCTAAGGCGTCTCGAAGTACGGGGTGCTGCGTTTTTCTCTGCGCTTTTACTTTGCGCGAAAAGAGCTTCGCAAAATTTAACGAAGGGTTTTTTGCAAAGTTAACCTCACCGGCTTGTCCTTTTTCGTCAGACAGCCTCTTAGCCTCTTCAAAGATTTGTTGGATCAAGGGCAGGACGGAGGTGTCGTGTTGTAGACGAAAACGACGGGAGAGTGTACGCAGTCTACGGCAGAATGATAAAGGGAGGTAGACTTCATCCTTGACATTAATTATTTTCTTACGGGGAGCAAAACGAGAAATAAGTGGACCTAGAACTTTGTGAAAAGTATCAGTACAAACATTCACATCCGAACATACAAAGAAGTTAGTCAAGTCGTGGGAATTTAGGTGTCTTAGCAATTCCCTCATATTTGCTGATCTGAAATCACGGAAAAAAGCTATATTTTTTGGAAAAAGTTTCAGCAGCCTCTATTTCTAGTGTAGAAAGAACTATAGTATGATCAGAATTCCCAAGTGGATCTAAAGGTGACACTGACAATGGCTGACAACCTCTACAAAAAATAAGATCAAGTATGTTTGATCGTCGGGTGGTAAAATCAACTACCTGGTCCCGCATGGCTATATCTATGGCCTCGAGTAGGTCTTCGAACTTTTCAGGACCGGAAGTTGGAAACGAGTAAACTTCAGGAAGATTGAAGTTACTTGCAATCAAGCTGTACTTCAGATTTAAGTCAGCTGCAGCGTGAAATGCCAGCGAGAGACAAAGATCGTAATCCTCGCTGGCATTGGGTGGGCGATAGATACTACCAACGAGTAAAGAGTAGTTAACTTTTAGAACTACTCGGAGCCAACAGCTCTCCTCTACCGCGGTAAATTGGCGATAGTCCAATGGAAAAAATGTAAGTGGTTGCCTAACATAGATACAGCTTCCTCTGCCACGGCCCTCGTGTCGATCATTCCGAGTGTAAGCGTAGCTTAGATTAGAGAGTTCGGAGTCGGATACACAGGGTGTTACCCATGTCTCTGTAACTATTACAATGTCGGGGCGGTGGATGAAAACCAGAGTCTGTAGCAAAGGCATCTTATTAAGCAAAGATCTGGCATTGAGGACGATTAGTTTAAGCGGGCACGTTTTTGGTTTCTGAAACGGGACAGTTAGGCTATCAGGGTGACTGCCTTCGGCCAAAGAAATGCTCTTTTCACTTGAACTATCTGTCCATCTCTTATTTTGAGATTTGCCTCGCCATTGGTCTTTCGTGTTTCCAGTTCTATTATTAGCTGTCGCATTTTCATTCGCTCTTTCAGCCCATATTCCGGTTGAAAAAAACACTTCAGAATGCGGACCCCGCAGGGTTGATTTTCTCTGTAGCAGGAGCTGTGCCTGCGCTTCGTTTTCCAATATGATTTTAAGAGGTCTTGGTCGAGGATTTGAATCGGGTGTAGACAGAGCCTTCCCTATTCTATATGCCTTGAGAATGTGAATGGACTCACCGTCCGTTAGCAGCGTTTTTGCATACAATTGAAGGAGTTCCAAGTCATGTTTAACTCGCTCCTTTGGAATAATTGAAGCGGACTCCGGGACACCTTTAATGACTACATTCTGTTTTCAACTCAACCGAGGGCCCGTTTGTAACTCAGATCTTTCAGCTGAGTGGTACTGGTAATCAGTTCACTTTGCCTGATAGGTCCAGATGAACCGGGTTCTGGGCAGGCTGGAGCCAAATCTCTGCACGACTTGTTCTTCTTAGACCTTTTCTTCTTTGGCTTTACAAAATCGCCAACCTCTTCAACATCGCATGTTGCTGCAACGCCTTCCAGTGATGTAGCGATGGACGGTAAAGCCAGATTAGTGCTGATGCTACCCGAACTAAGTACTGGTGGAGTGGCGCAAGGACTAGATGGGGCTCCCTTCGGAAATAGCGAAAATTCCTCTGGTTTACCGGGTCCAGCAATCGCGATATGTTTAATGTGACTTTTATGTAAGCTTGAAGAAGCTATATATGAATATGAATTTTGCTTTGTGGTATGTTTATTACGAATATGAGCTTTTTTAGCAGTTGGGCAAGATATATTTTTTTAAATTATCTATTTCTTGTCTTAGATTGCTTATTTTCTGCTCCTTCCTTGAGAATTTCTGCTGGAGGCTGAAACACCCCATACATGTTTTCGTCTTCGTAAGCTACATTAGTTAGGCTTACTGAACTTTTACCCCGTTTAGCGGGAGGGGAACAAATAGCAGAATAAAGAGAGTTACAATTGTTTTCTGCTTGTCCATTAACTTGCTTAACAAGATCCCTGCCAATATGGCCAAGTGGGTAGAGGCGCCGATAGAAGGTCCAAAGCAGTTTTGTGGTGCAGATTCAAAACTAGGTCATGGACCAATTGTTTGCGACAATAAACTTAAGGAACTTGAGTTTTGCATGTTAGAATTGCCACAAAATTAACAAAGAGTCAGTTAGGATATTCAACAATAAGAATATGAAAATATAAGGACTCAGCCTTTGGTTTGAACCCCTTTCCGCGATTGAGAGCAGATGCAGGGAGCACACAGCCGGCGTGAGTTTCAGAAAGCAGCAAAGATCGAGGGTCCAAGTCGCAATTTACAAACTCAGAGGAATATAAAGACCATTCTTTAATAATTTTCCAGCACCATGTCTTCTACACTGAGGTAGAGACTATAAACTCGTAGGCTCGAGGGACTTGAAATTCGAAACCAATTTCAAACGACGCGCCAGTTGAATTTGTTCCAGTTGAACGACAGGAATCATCTGCGAACAGGTCTTCCAAGCGACTACCATTTTTTGAAGTCGGCTGCGTCTTTAGCACCCTGGATGACTTTCTAGATTTTTATATTTTCCACAAACATGACAAAATCAGAGGCAAATTCTTGTTCACTATCGTTAATAAAGAGAAAGCATATCGTTCCTAGCACTGAACATTTTGGTACTCTACTCTCTTTGATTGCGTGCCTTGATTACCATCACCTTACGCATACAACTTGGGAACGACCAGGAGCGAATTCTCAATCCAGTTAAAAATATTCCCTTTTCTATTCTTCACGCTCAACTTTTACAGAAGATGCTGGTGTAGTACACTACGGAAAGCCTTCGGGAAATCAATTTAGACGGCATGTATAGTGTATTTTGTGTCGACTGCTCTTCTCCAGCTTTAAGTCGCGTTAAAAATTTCGTTACTCCCCATCTTTTCCTACGAAAGCCATATCGTGTATTGAAAAGCATGTTGGGGGTTGTCGAATAAATTTAAATTCCTATATGATGGTCTTCTCCACCATTTTGCAGAAGATTGGGATCAGAATGACTGGTCTGTATTTGGCCGTAATTGCACGATTAACACTTTTGTAAATCGACGTAATGTGAGCTATTTTCCATTTTGTGGAAAGTATTCTAGTATCAAGCGATTTCTGGCACAGCGCTGAGAGGCTCTCGATCACGTTTCGGGCAAGTTCATAGACTAGCCTTGTGGAATATCGTCTGGGTCTGTAAATTTAATTTCTTAACGACCATCATTCGCACATGTTAAGAACAAAATAGGTCCATATCCTGAACCCTCGGAAACTCCACTCGCCACTGTAACAGAACATTATTCTTCTAGACTGACGCACACAACCATGTGTCGTCCAATAAGGAATATTTTGATCCCTTTGAGGTCACATCTGATGCCTGTTCCTTTCAGTTTTTACGACAGTCTCTTGTGTGGCATCATATTGAAGGCCACTTTATAGTCACGAAAACCATCTGCACTATATGCCTATCCTCCAGAGTTCAGATCCGGTTCTAGAGAGCTTGCAACAAAGATTTCGTGGAGACTTGTGCTTTTTGGAACCGATTTGAACAGTTCTATAACAAGTTGTAAACCTCTGGGGCTTGCACTAATTCACTCCTCATGGTTCTCTCCATTACTTTGACGAAAATAAATGTCAAACGTTAAGGTGTGTAATTTCTTCCTGAATGCTGGCCGCAGCTTTTCTAAAGGAGAGATGGATGCTCCCTTTTACGATACACGGGAACTATTGAAGCGTCAAATGAACTTTGAAAGTGCATATACAAAGGCACCGATAAATAAGTTTTACGTTATGTGAGAAGATGATGTGGAATACCGTCGGGTTTTGAGACTTCGATTATTTTATAATGCCTCTAATTCTCGTCGGATAACATCATCTAAAGCGAGGATGTAGGCTATGACTGGAGTCGATAGGCCCTCCGTGGAGGAAGAAATAAGCCTTTCTTTTTTGTAGACCGATTTAACAAAACTGAGCAGCATATTTAGCCATATATTTCTTTTCCGCAATTCTACGGCTCTCGGCTGTCTTCAGTTAGGAGGTCTAATGCTTTATCTTTGTACTTCTGTGTAGGTAGCTATAGACTAGCTCGGAATTCGGCAGTTTTTGTTGTGGCAAATTTTTCTCAACTGCATGGCGCGTTTTTCGATTGCATTCACAGCGAATCGGCTGTACAAGTAGCCTCTTCCAGTTTACAAATTCCCCAATAAGGAGGCACTTTGGAATCCGAGTGGTTATTCTCTTACAAACTTTTTTCGCATAATTATATTCAAAGAGTTTTCCCCTCATTAAAAACTAGAAAATCACACCCATTTTATGCAGTATTCAGCAAATTGTTCAAGGAAGGTCTGTGTTGCCCATTTCCTCTCTAAGTGTCTTTTAGGAGCCCAGAGTAGTTACTATGTGTGCTTGATTATTCGTCCCAACATTTATTTTGGATCTTCCTATATCTTTTTTGAAGGTATTAGAACAGAGTCCATACGTATACCCTATAAACAAATTATAACTTCTAACAATTGATTTTATCTTGCAAGAAATGAAGACTATAATTAGTGGTTTAAAGCTGTTTCAAACATGCAACTGCCTCGTTTATCTACCGGAACTAATTTTACTTTCTCAAGTCCAAAGTTAAGCTCTCTGACTGCACTAACGCTGGAAGAGAAATGAGAGATATTATCGGTTCTGTTGATAATCCCTTGAGTATCGTTTCAGAAATTACATCCAGTGGTCGAGACCCATATGGTTTAATTTGCCTGATCAAAATTCTTGCGCCTTCAATATAATGACAGCGGTGTCGATTAGGGAATTTAGTAATCGTTATATATAACACCAGTTAGCAGACTAGCAAACGATATGCCATTTGAATCACGCTAACCGTGAGAAAACGCCTGAGATAGCAAAAAATGTTTGTTGAATTCGAATGATAAAAATACCCATGATCACTGGGATTATTATGTAGAACAGGATTTTAGAATTTTAGAATTGATATTTGGTAAGCACCGGCAAGGCACTGTCTAAGCAAACATTAGTAACGAAATAAAGTTATGACAATGTGTGCAGATAAAATGTACAAATACATAACTTGTCCTGCTATGTCAACAGTTAGCGATGTTTTAAAATTAATGGTGAACTAGAAAAAATAGGCAGTGAAAAAAAACTCCTACCATAAAAATGGAGGCAGAGTTCAATAAGCCTTCATTTTTTAATAGAAGGTAGGAGAAAAAACAGCTTAGGAAAAAATGGTCAGTTGGTAGATTAGGGTAATACGGTAGTAGCATTTTAGAATGAGATAATGAAACGTCGAGGTGATTCGTTCTTGATCACTTAGGCGTATGAAACAAAATCTCACGAAAATGCGTCAATGAACTTAAGTCCTAAGCATCTCAGGATCAAGAATTGAATTCTGATGATGGTTAGTATCCAAAGAAACGGTAGCATTTTAGACTGTGGACCACCGAATGTGTACGCCCGAATGACGTCATCGTTTGGATGACTGGTGATATAAGGAGACATCATAGTTCATGGGCGACCCGAGGTAACGAAAATATAGTTTCAAGAGGGTCACTTAAATTCCCGATGGTCCTTTCTCCGAGTCATGGGGAAAGCTACTGGGAAAAAGATGAGGAAAAATAAAAAGGTTAATAGAATCAGTGTTAAGATAAATGTGCAGTCTTCGCTTGAATGCAGATAGACTAGTTAACGACCTAATTTCAATCGTCAAGTTATTCCAAAGAAAACTATACCTAGAAGCAAAGAAGAGAGAGCGTTTACACGTGGAGGATGCAGGGGGAGGTATAATTAGTGCAGAATACCTTAGGTTATAAGGAAGACTGACGGGGGTAATGACAGAAAGCTTGGGGAGAGTTGAACTATTTTTAGTCGGAAAAAGGAGACAAAAAGCCTGCTTCAAGTCTCCTGACCCAAAAGAAATTTTTAGCTTCATTAGCTGGCATCTTGTTGAGTAGGAAGTAGTTGAAAGAGTCGGAAATAGGAGTTTTTTTGTGAAATGTCTTTGGAAATTTTCAATTTTTGAACGGCTAGATTCGTTCATTAAAACCGAAGAAAGGACAGCAAAATTCGAGAATGGGAAGTACAAACATACGATAAAGTCTTAATTTAATTTCAGGAAGGTAGAAATTATAAGAAATAAAGCCGCAAATCTGAGCAGCTTTGGCCGTAATTCTATCGGCATGAGGCGAAAGATCTAATTTATTGGTGTAGCTTAAGCCCAAGTCCTTGATGGAGGAACATTCAATCATAGGGCAACCTTCAAAAATAAGAGGTTGCGGCAGCCTTTACAGGCCCAAAACTCATGTAGCGACACTTAGTAGGTGAGAACTCCATTAGCCATGTGGAGCTCCAGGCCGAAAGAGCGTCTAAGTCTGAATGAATTTGTTCTAGGCACCGTTCGGTCGTAGAGTAAGAGAAGGAATACACGCATTTGAGGTCATCAGCATAAATAAAAGATTGAGAACGTTTAACTATCGATGAAATATCATTAATATACAGTAAGAACAACAAAGGACCTAATACGGTACCTTGAAGGACACCACTAACAATCGGGGTAGCACTTGAGTATGAGGACTCTACTAAAACTTTTTGCTTTCGATCATTTAGGTATGATCTAATAAAGTCAGTAAGGGGACTACGGAATCCTATAGCTTCTAGTTTAGCTAGAAGTCGTTTATGGGGCACCTTATCGAATGCCTTACTAAGATAAAAATAGATAACTACTACAGATAGATGATCATTACGAAGAGAGGTTAGTAGATTTTGAAAAGACATGTGGCAGGTTTCACAAGAGCGGTCCGATAAGAAGCCGTGTTGGGAAAAGTTGATAATTTGATTGCTTATGCAAAAATCCGTGATTTGTTTTGCAATTATTTTTTCGAAAAGTTTAGCAAGAGAGGGTGTTTTATGAACACCGCCATAGTTATGAATGTCCGAGCGGGAACCAGATTTAAAAACTGGTATTATAATAGAAGTTTTCCAGTAATCGGGGAAGAAACCATTTTCGAGAAATACTGAGAATAACTTGCTTAGTAAAGGTGGAAAATCCCTTAGCTGTTTAAAAAGTGAGTTTGGAATGTTATCAGTTCCAACCGAATGTGAATTTTTTAGGTGAGCTATTTCCTTTTGAATACATGAAGGCGAGAAATTAATGGTTGTTAGAAGCGAATTTGAAAGCAGAGGAATTGTGGGAGTGGGGCTAGTTTCAGTGGTAAAGTGGTTGGCAAAAAACGAATTTAACAACTCTGCTTTGCCCAAATCGTCTGTAACAAATTTTTTGTTACAGTGGAGTAAGGGCGGAGTTACATTCAGACGCTTAGCCGATGACCGAACATGGAAGATATGAGCAACAGATTTGGATGAATTGCCATCACTTAGTGCGCGAAACTCCCTACGCTTATCTCTCGCGAGCCTAATTTTCGATGAGTATTCAAATATTTGTGCACTCCTTAAATGAACTGACAAAGAGCTTTTAGATGAATCTTTAAGTTGTTTTCGTAATTTTTAAAGTCTGTTCTGGATAAAATGCGTAAGAGTAGAAGAAGCTGTATTTCAATTAAAAATCTTAAACGTGATTAAAGCCTGTATTTGTTCTGTGAGGCTCTGCAATAGCTCACGGAAAAACTGTGGATCGTTGATTGCGAATATGCTATGCCAATCTAGATTGCTTACGAAATTATTTATCATTTCATGGTTTGTGTTAGCAAAGTCGAGGTTATTGCATTTAACCACAGGCTTCGTAAGAAGGGGGACTGGAAAACAACAGTGACCCTACCAGCACATGGCCCCGTCAGTAGAGGGGGCTGATATGGGACTAGACGGGGCCAGAAAGGGGCCAATCACAATCGACTTTCAGGCCATTTGTAAAATATGATTTGGCTTCTTGTAAAGACTGGAAGATATGTTAATTTTTTAATTTAAACCAATATAGGAAATATTTATTAGATAATATACTGTTTAAGCCTAATTAAAGAGTACTTTGATGAACTGATTTTGGATGGTTTGTTTAAGTCAGCCATTTAGACGCCATTTTTCTACTAAGCGCGTGCTGGCCTGCCGTGTGACTTCTACCACTAACCTGTTCTTCTCAAATTTGCTGATACTAACGTACGTAATCAAGAGGTCTGTAGATGTTTTTAAGATAATTTGCTACCTTTTGCCTTTTAAATTTCATTTCTGGTTACCTATGCTTTAGTTAAATGTAAAATAATAATGTTAATTTGGTAGCTTACTGAATGTTATATATGCCCTCATATCATTTATGTATTGTGTTCTGTTGTCCATGGAAAGAAACCATGAAGCGAAAATATTACGGAATCAAGAGGAGCACCGTGCATATGCGGGTATTGCGTGCAATGCAGGCGTATTATGCCGCAACCAAAGTAGCAGACTGTCCTTCGCCATCGTCGTCGTCGTCGTCGAATTTAAACCCCTCACCGGAGCCACAAATGCCTGAAATATTTCCTGAGGTTTCAAATGGTAGGTTTTCAGGCAATATTATTTTGAGTTGGAATGCAGAATCAATAGGGGTAACAGAACAGACAAGCAAGTTACAAGGCAAAAGTTTTGTAGCTGATTTGCAGGACGTCTGCCTGAAGACCAACATGCCACAAGCGACGGTTAAAGCTCTGTTGGACATGCTCCATCCTTACCATCCAGAGGTTCCGAAGGACCCAAGAACTTTATTGCGTACTCCACGCACTTGCATTAACAAGGACCTGAAGAACGGCAGCTATGTCCACATGCCCCCTATATACATTGTTTACTGGTAGGTCATAACGTTTTCTAAGGTTTGCAGAGGCCCTAAAGCGACATACCACCTTCAATAACTGTTCTGCCGAAGTTATTCGCAGAACAGCAATTGACTGGTTCCATGGGGCCAGAGACAGGTACGGTGGGAGAGCGAAACGCCGGGAGGCAACTGAGAAGGTAAAACTACTCCATTGAATTGATCCAGCATACTTATTCAGCTTCCGGAATGTCTCAACAGTGGTCAAAATTGCACAACGCAGTCTACTTCCGAAAACATGGTAAGTATCTCAATGTCCTTACACCAACATATTTCTTATTTTGTAGTGATATTTATTTTAATCCTTACTTTGTTATTTATAACTCTTTTCATAATGTTCCCCACGGTAACCAACATATTTCTTATTTTGTAGTGATATTTATTTTAATCCTTACTTTGTTATTTATAACTCTTTTCATAATGTTCCCCACGGTAACCAACATATTTCTTATTTTGTAGGAACAACCACCGGATAACGCCAACCATGTGGACCAACATTGACAAGTTTATCCAACGCATGTACAGTTTTATTTATTTTTTTATAATAAACTACTTTGCAAATTTCATCTCCACATATCCTATTTCATGAGTGAGTTGGTACTTCGCAGTAATGGCTTGAATGAATCCAAACGTAAGCCATATTAATTGTTTAAAATTGGGCCGTTAATAGAACAATAATTATGGGTATATAAGTAGTGGCCGATTAGGATAGGGAAGGCTATGGGCGCTGGGCGTACGGTATAAAGGAAAAGGGGCTGCTAATGCGAGAAAATCGTGGGGTCCCGCTGCGCAAATTTTTCCAGTGAGGGGGCCACACCGTCCCATTTGCCCCGTCTGGCCCCACCAGTTAGCCCCACCTGGCCCCTTTACAGCCCCGCCTGGCCCCCTGGGCCAGAGGGGGCTAGGCGGGGCTGGTGCGTGATCACTTGTGAAAAGATCATGATGAAAATTCATAAAGAGTGGGTGGACATCATTTGTAAAAATTAAATCTAAAATGTTGTCATTTCTAGTAACTGATCTGACCAGTTGGGACATGTTTGAAAAGTTAATAGTATCGACCAATTTCTGATGTTTAGACGGAGAGGAATTTACCTGCCAGTCAATGTCTGGCGGATTGAAATCGCCTACGATTATTTTGACATCAAATTGAGTGTCTGCAACTTTTTCAAATAGTTCACAGAGCTCGCTTTCATTGCCAGAATAACACGGAGGATTATAGACACAGCCAATTAACGCTTTTTTATTGTGAGGGAGGATGACTGAAGCAAAGCATACATTTCCAGAAAAGGACGAAATGCTCAGCTGAAAAGGGAAATGTACAAAGGATGACTTAATATAAAGGAGGCAACCACCGCCACGTTTTTCAGCGCGTTCTTGTCGGTATAAATTGTAATTATATATAGCAAGCGTTTGGTCAGAAATAAGAGAGTGAGCCCAGGATTTAGTGATGCACAGCACATCTGGATCAAGCTCAAAGGCTACTGTTCTAAGCTCAGCCATCTTATTTACAACTGATCTCCCATTGAGTGAAACTAAGCTGAGCGTATTCCTAAGCTGCAGGTTACGCTCATCTGTATTTGTAAAAAAGGATAATTTGGTAGCGGAGAAGAAAACTGGAAAGAAAAAACGAAAGGTGGGAAACAAAATTGCTCTGGTCTACAATTGGTCGAAATGTTACTGTTATGAGAACTGAGATTATTGTACAGCGGCATATTTGGATGAAAACCTTGGAAAGGAAGGCTATATTGTGGCGTTTGAAAGATAGGGGGTGGCATAGAAATGAGATTTTGAGGGAAGTTAGCATAAATTGGCGGAAAACGTGCATTTGAAAAAGGAATAAATGATTTTGAAAACTCGTAACATACTTAGAAGCGTTAATTATTTGGGAATTTCTGCCACCTTTTGGGTTGGGAAGGGTGCTTACATTAGCGTTCGCAGCTGTTGTAGATGCTGAGAGGTTAGCAGGTTTCCCATCGGTAATGACATTTCTGATTTTAATGCCTGGATTAGCCAATGATTCAGATTTACTAGGAGTTTTCTTAGGTTTAGTAGATTTGGCAGCTATAGCAGGCATGGTTTACTTTGGATGAGAAAGAAGTGGCTTCGACACAATTTCACTCAAAGCAGGAACAAGGTTAACGGGTGAAGATTCAGCTGGAATCGAAATTCCTGTCGATCCGGAGGGCCGTAGGCTTGCATTAGCTACAGGACAAACCTCTGAGATAACTTTTGATTTTGAAGGTGTAGACGAAGGCTTCTTGTTTGCTAATGAGGGTGAAACCCGACGTTCCATTGGGGTTTTATCCCTACAGATAAACAACTTGTTTTTTTCTTCAAATATTGAGCTGAGTGCTCATGCTTAGAGAAAATAAGGTCAACTTCAATCGCTGAAAAAAGTTTGACCAGAACTGGCGGGTTTTTGCTACGTGAAGACAACCTTTTAGCTTCAGTGACTGTAAAGTTAAAGCCGCATGAGTAAAGGAAAAGAAATGCAACGTCCAGGGGGATTTTACTCTTGGGGACGTTTTTTAAAAGAAAATTGAAACTTCTTTTATGTCGATCAATTGACTCGGTACTGACCATGTTTATAAAAGGCTCTTGTTTCACGCATTGTTGAGAAGTGAGTGAAGACAACTTTCCCTCAAAAATGGTCCCAAGGATCGTGAAGAGAGAACCATATTTAGACATAAAGGTATTAAAGTTTTCCAGGGCGTCAAGGTCTAATTTCTTCATGCTTAAGGTGGGTTGCTCTAGTGGAAGTTTTACGCGAAGTTGATGTTTGCGTCTAAGCACTGACTGGGGTTTCATATTGATTTTAAAATATAAGTATTTTTCAAATCGATAATATGAAAGGAAAATTTTCACTAGTGACGTTTTGCGGAATAAAAGATGTTATATGTGAAATATGTGTTTTAAGCAAGTCACTGCAAGCAAATATCTGCTAGGTAACGAGTTTAAACTGAAAATAGAATTAGCGAAGAGGCTATGCAGGATGAAAAATTATATCAACTGGTAAACCAGTTACTGCAAATTATTATTCGCTGGAAATAAGGTAAACTTACAAAATTTGAACTTTAGGATGCAGCTCAAGAAGTGACCATGACTCAGAACAAGAGTCGTTGACGACAAAAATAGTGTTATTTTGTTGGCACCATTCCATTCCATAGGATTGAGGCATTCAGTCGGACAGGGATAGAGAGCGAAAATTTGTTCGCTGTCAGCGGAATAATATACCGATTGGGACACTGAAAGATACCAACGTTTCCCTCGAGTTACAATCAAACAGTTGTGGTAACTGCTATGAATGCAGAAAATAAAGGATAACAACATTCGATAAAAGATAATTTTGCAGAATATTTAACTTCCAGATTGCAGTGGCATTAACGGGAAATAACTAATGATAACTATTTGCAGGTGCTAGAGGAAGTAGTCAATGGCATGGTGGGGACTTTTGCACCCAGAGTGGTCAAGCTTCTTTAAAACGGCTGGTCAATTAAAAATAAGACACTTGAACAATGCTTGTTTGTAATCGGTGCAGCCACGTAAGATCAGGGCTTATTTTCGTTTAAAATCCGTGTTAAGTCACGACTGAATGTTTCGAGATTGAAACACTCAGTTGAAATATGCTAAAAGAGTTCAATTATCGTTTGCTTAACAGCGCAGTTGCCTACAGAAAAAGTGAACGTATTTTATTAAAGGTCTGGTAAA
Organism: Schistocephalus solidus; assembly: GCA_017591395.1. NCBI lineage: Eukaryota > Metazoa > Platyhelminthes > Cestoda > Diphyllobothriidea > Diphyllobothriidae > Schistocephalus > Schistocephalus solidus. Next base: position 52,966 of record WEDG01004336.1, read on the forward strand.
CATTGTACTGAGACGGGTACTTTTTTTGCTAGTTTTAATTTTCCGGAGGGTAATCCAAGTCGTATTATGCTTTTGGAGTAGAGTTTACTAATTTCTTCAGTAACTCCTGGCACATTTATTTCGTAACCGTCAATTACCAACTGAGACTGGTGACAGTCCATAACAGTCCTAACTGAGTGTTCCTGTCAAGGAAGGGAAAGGTGCAACGTGCAGCATCACTATGTCAAAGACTGAGGGTTGTATTTTGAAGTGCTCTTGCATGATGTCACGATCTGCCAGTTGGCACGGGTAGGCAGTTTTCACATTGTAAGCATAAAAGTCCGCTCCTGATGAAATTCGTCTATGATATAATTGATGAAGATGGAACAGGAGCGAGCCAAGTGCGTAACCCTGAATAAATTAACTCTTCAGGCTTGTGCGGTTGGAAATAAAGGTAGAAAACGTAATGCATTGGGTGAGAGGGCACAGGTAAAATGGTATGAAATTCAAAAGTTTTCACCCCATTCTGAAAGATAAAATATTCAAGAGGAGGAAATTATAAACTGGATCAAGTAACTTTGTAGAAACAACTTAAAATGTTCAAAGCATGAAACCCTCTTTCAGGAATTGTAAAATAATCAATCAGTAGTGTTGTTATTTGTCACAAGACCGAGATCTTACAAACCCACGTTGAACCACACTAAGTGGGCGTAAGTAAGTAAGTAAGTACGTAAGTAAGTAAATAAGTTTCCATTTTATCTTTGATAAAGGTATCCCGAATGTTCGCCAGAATCCGGAAGGGCGTCTACTTGTAGAAATTCATCCAATGATATAGAACTACCGTGTAGGATCCATCTCGCAAATCGGACCAATTTTACGTTCTAGAGTGATACTAATTATCCTACGCATGAGGAATGAAGATGTCTCTTTGCCCCGAACTTCGGAATGCTGACCACCACATCATCTGGGCCTGGACACTTGGAATGTCGAAAACTTCGAATAATAACGGTTAAGTTCAACAGCTTTGATTTCGCAAACAACAACCATCAAAACCCGGCTTTTATGAAACAGGGGGGTCTGATTTTTAATAAAACTTTTTGAAAAGAACGCAGTGAAACTAGCATATGCCATCTCGGAATCAGCTACTGCATTTCAGAGTGCATCTTGGAGGATGCGATGTTGTCTCTTTATGAGCGCACATTATACGAGAAAAGGTTTTGTGCTATTTATTCAGCGGTTCCAGCGAAGTTAAACATAATGGCTAGCCATTCAACTTCGGAAATCTTCTTAGTTTACTCGAAAATATGATGGATCAAGTGTTAGACTGAACTGTTGTTCTGCAAGTATAAATGATGGAAGTGACCTCGCAGTTGACAGCGAATTGAAAATGGAAGAAAAATGCCATCAGTAAACAGAATTATCTCCTTACAGGAGCTTGGACGAGAAATAAGCATTGCAACAACTTCATGATGGATAGAAGCGCAAAATGTACACATTCGCTTATTTCAAAATCTGTAATGTTTTCGAAGGACTCCACCATAAATACCGATTGAACACATCGCGAAAGGCATTTTTCTATCTGCTGTCTGAGAGATAATACGCTTCCACATATCACATGTCCGTTCATTCTCCTACTGTAGATTGACCCTTTAAACGATTTGGGCATGCAATAGTTCTTGTTAGTTGCCATTTGGAGGATGGTGTGGTATTCACTACAATACCCTTAGGTTTGGAAAAAAAATATTTTGAAATTTTGAAGACATGCATTTAACATAGCTTTTGCTTCTTCCATGAGCCTCCTTTTATTGCCTCTGTTACCCAAAATTACCAAAAACTGTCTGGTTATTTTCATAGGGCAATATTTTTAAATTTTTGCTACATTCACCAGGTATTCAAGTACAATTTTTCGTAACTTTTCAAGTTTCCTGCAAAATAGCTTGCGTAATTGTGTTTAGCTCGCCTTTAACAATTATTTCTCCCCCCTTTTGAGTTGCCGCTGTGTAGAGGACAGCACACATGCATTTGTTGATGAACGCTCACCGATCGGTAACGGAACTCGCTCATTCCGCTTTGCATTGAGACTCACTCTTGAGCCTGGCCAGCAGCCGAACAGTGGCTAGTAGTATAATAAGCAGACTATTGCCGGTAAAGCCAAGGGAAACTGGAATGACCACTTCTGGCTTATTAGCCGTCGTCAGCAAGTACTTTCTTACTCCAGGTGGTGCACCACCAGAGGATCGAGCCCGCGACCCGGTCAGCACACAGCACGCAAGAGAATGCGAAATAATAAGTTAAACCAAGTGACTGACCTAAAACGAGATGCAGTATTTGTTAAGAGATCGTTCACGCAGCCTTGTTTCGAAGTGTACAAACTGATAAAGGTAGCCTTCCGCAGAAACCTATATTATTTTGTAGTCGAATGACGTCATTTGGGCGTATACTTTGGGAATAGTTAAGTCTATTCGAGAAACAGAAAAGTAATATAAGCCCTCTGTATCTCAATTTAGTGAACCTATTAATTCCGCGTCTGCAGTAACATTTGACCTAGGAGGTTAAGGGAAACACACACGTTAAATGACTGTAGCCGTTAGATTTTAAACGTGTCTTTCTTGGTTTATTTCGTTGAATACATAAATTCCAACACCTCCACTTATGCGTTGAAATCTATCACAGCCTCTTAATTAATTTTATTTCTTCATATTTGGTCAGCCAACCAGGATTGATCCAGGCAATTATGAGAGATTTCTACTCATATGCCACTAATTTGTGTTTATGTACCTTTCGGGAGAGACTCTGGCAGTCCATATAATAATACGTTTTTTTGGAAACCCCGAAACTCTACATCTTGGTATTGGTTAGGTTTTCTGTAGGACTATCCTCGGGCGAAGAAATCATAATTTGACTTTAAATAGACATCCACTGATTTTTGATACTTCAAATCATTGCTCCTTCACTGTTTCAGATCTCTTAGCTTCTATCTCATTTTTATTCACTCTTTGAGTTAACAGTCTAAAAACGTTGTAATGGTTTTCTACATAAGAAGATTTGTTCTTGTGCCTTGATTTCTAGAATGATCGTTAGAATTCTCTACTGAAAATTTTGACCAGAAAATGGCTGAGTCTTATCGATGGCATATGCTTTGCGAAAAAATGATACCAATAACATTTTTATTGAGCATCTGTGCGGTACTGTCGCTATAAATTTAAAAAATAAAAAGATAGTAATGCATGAATCTCGGAACGACTAATCAAACATGTACATTGGCCAGTGTGTGTTCAAAATAGACAGTCAGAGATTAAATACCGATTGAGCGCTGAAAAAAGAACATTAAGCTTTCATCACAACGGTGTCCCACCCAACGACTCCCCTCATTCGGATCCCCCAATCAGGACTCAATAGCAAATGCACACATGGGGGGAAATACAAGGAAAATACGACAATGGCCAAGGCCATCGTGAAATTGGTCCCATCAGATAGTATCCTTCAGCGGGTAACATGTTGACTGCGTCACGGATCAGAACCCACACAGGGTTGTTTGAATGGCGTGGCACTCTTAAGCGCGGTCCTACGATGGTTATGGTGTCACTGCGTGTCAGTGAAAACAGCCGGTGCCCTTTCTTCTCCACCGACCCCCTCACGCAACCCATTGTAAGTCTCTCATATCATTGTTCGGCACCTTTTATGACACTTTCCTGCATTTACCCAGAGCGCTGCACTCCCAACCGACTCTGTAGTAGGCATTTCAGCGTCGCCTCCATGCAGACAAGTCACCCGTTTGTTGTATAACATCAATCTCGTACAAAAAACCTTCCTTATAAGTATCCAATCTGCTTCTATTCGTAGTATACCCTTATGTCCCTTTGCTTTAGTATTCTGTTTTATTATATGGATGAGTGTTAAAGGGCTTGACAACTCTATTCAGCTCGGTCTTAGCCAGAATTTATTTCCAGTGCTTCACGTTACTCAGTGTGTGCTATTCTCGAAGTCATCGGCCGCTACACCTGGACTTCTGACCCAGGTGACTGCTTACATAGACCTCCAGTCCTGTCAAGAGCTGCGGTGATATCAGCCCGCGCACAGTGTAGGTGTGAACCATTAGAACGGTGTGTAGGCGGATCGCTATGGTAGCATGTCAGTAATTCGGTTGGGACGTTTCCTCCTAAAAAACGCATAAAATGAATGTACTTTTTTTAGTTTTGATGCTAAAAAATTTCGCTCATAGAAAGGCAAATATGCGTGTGGGACAGGAATGGCCCACAGGGGAGAGTGCCTAACTGTTCAAAATTTCCCCGTCAAGGAGGAATTCATAAACCGGAATAGGCTACTTTCTGAGCCTATTAATCATAGCTAGGATCATAATTTTTCTCGGCTAACAGTAGAAACAACCGCCAAGGTGACGAGACTGAAAGAACCCACCATGATCTTCTACAGTCCGCTTAGAGCCAAAGCCAGGAGGGGTCATTACAAGGCACATTGATCATCAAAGCGCTAGCAGATGCGATCATGATGATGCTTTTCTAACTGAACATGTCATTGGCAAGTTGGCGCAACCAAGAAACGCACGATCTTCATCAATGGATTTCTAAGGGTCAAGCCAAGCGTATGAGCGCCTCTCTTACATAGGTTAAACTTTGGTATAACATTACCGGAACTCTATGTCAGTTGGCAATTTATCTCTGAATCGTTGATACATATTGTGGGATTGTTTTATTATTTTAGTTTAGTTTTGACTAAACTGAGTGTCTAATATGGTCGCATAACATTTTGGCATAGGGGGGCGTATTGGTTTCAAGATTAGTTGGCATTCTAGCCCTCTGATTACCTGGCTACTGGACCTGTAGTATCAAGTTCCGTTAAATCTTTGATCATATTTTTATTGATCTTGGTTTTTTATTTTGTTCTGTTCCCACTGAATAGTCTAGCATTAATTTCATGGGAGTTCTCACATTTGAGATTTCGGTTTCATTGTTTTTCTATCGGCGGACTGATATCTACTTCATAAGGCGGCAATCAAGCATTTGGGTTGATCATTTGCAATAAACACGGCCGCCACCTATGCCAGTTTATTTGCATAAAAGCAGCCTCAAGGACCTAAGTATGACCTACCGTACAGAAGCACGTTGCATTGTTGCATACCGCAAATTTCTATAAAGTTTTATTTTAAGTGCCCAAAGGGCTCACTTTAGGATATACCCATGCTAAGTCTGGGATTTGTTCTCATTTCTCTCCGTTTTCTGATAACGTGGTGGTCAGTAGTGCTCTTACTTTGGTTATGGTGCATGTGTTCTGGAAGCTCAAATATACCCAAGCCTTCTGTATGATCATTGGAGCTTGAGGGCAGAACTTTGCGGCGCTTCGGGACAACTGCTGTTATCTGTGTGAGAAGATCTTAAACTCCTGGTAATTTTTGAACAAGCCTGGCGATATCAAGATATTTATCATCTTCTATAGTATTTTTTTTCTTTTGAGCACCCCAATGGCATTATCCATTCGCAACCCTAGTGGTTTATTTCGTGTTTGGTTACAAAACAGCTGGGAAAAAAACCTATTGTTTCATAGCTGCTGACTTGGATTTTTTTATGCACTAGTGATGACGGAAGTAATATGTATGAGTGATTTTTTTAGATAAACTTGGGAATGGTTTGCATTTGTCTTCTGCGTTATGCTCGTTAAAGTATACATTCGTTGTTGCGTCGTTAGTCCATGACCAGTGACTGAATTAGGCCGCTGTTCAAACTATTGTGCCAAAGTTCAGAGTTGAGTTCGCCTGGTTGCAGATATTCCCTTTCCTCCTGCGCATTTTGACCGTATAAACTTATGTTACCCCTGCTTGTGATTACTATATGAGATTAAAGTAATTTATAATCCAGAAGTTGAAAACATATTTGTTTATAAATGGACTGAACGGTAAGGGATTGTGTGTGCAAGGAACTTCAACAAACACTTGATAAGAGGACTATAGCGAGTCAGCCTTAGCCACAACGTCTCCGTCCACTAGTGAGAGTAGATCCTAGAAGAACATTCCCATCGTTACCTGGCAAGAGACTGAGTGCTATCACTTGTCTTTCGTAAGTGCAACCTTAATGGCGTGCAGGAATATGCAACGCATGAGTATTTTGAAGGTTACAACAATCATTATACGTTTGAGATTACCTTAGGAAAAAAACAAGTAATGTTTTGTTTGCTCGAGATGCAGTTTAACAACAAGCGTTTGGAATTTCGAAAGATTGTAGGCTGTGAAATAAGGAAATTATGCCGGACGAACACCAATAGAAGATATTGTTGTATATTGCATGCTAATGCGTAAAGGACGTGATATACTGTTCCTTTACCTAAATATGTAGGTAAAACTTTTGTCGAAACGACACAAAAAATAGCCGTATCAATCTTATATAATAAGAGATGAATGTGATACACACGTCCTAAAATACAATTTAAGAATATCAGAATGGCATATACTGAGCTTCGGGAACTATGAGGTATTTGGAAGAAGCCCTACTAAAAGGTGAGATTCTCGCTTGCCTAACGGACGTAGTGCCGTGAGACATCCGTGAGATAGAGAATCAGGTCGTATAGAAGGCAATTATAAGAATGTTAAATACGTAGACAGCATCGATTAAGTAGCCTCCACTAGCGGTTTATACAGGTTACCGGTCATCATTGGGACGCACAGACCCCCTGACTGTATTTTCAATTCAACTCAAAATAAAATCTTTCGCTCATTCAACTACTTTTTATGCAGCTCATGTACATGCATCATACCGACTACAAATATAATGTGCTGTCTAGCATGACATTCTTCATGGTCACTCATGCCTTACGAGTTTTCTCTGCTAGCTGGAAATATGGAAAAAAGCCACAGACAAGAACCGTAGAATTCATGTCATCTTCATCAACTTCAAGCAGGCGTTTGATAGCACACCACTGTTCCAGAAAATGTCGTGACAAAAACAAGTTCCTCACGACTTTGGGGATACCACCATTATAGGCAGCTACAAACATAAAGACAAACGTCTGCTGTGCAACAACCCCTGCGCCATTTCCCTCCTCCATATTGCAAGAAGATCACATGCATCCTTCTAAATTGCCTCAAAACACGTTCGTAAAACTGATCCCCTCGGAAAACCAATGTGAAAGCGGACTCAGCCGCGACACCTTTGATGTAATTTTCACCATCCAATGGCAGCAAGGAAAATTCCATAAAATACAGAAAAGTCTCTGCAATGCCTTCATAGAGGTGATAAAGACGTTCAGAACACTAAATCGAGAGGGATTTTTCAGGAAGCTGCTAAAATTCGGATGTTCAAAGCGCTTAGGATACCAAATGAGCCCAGTACATGACAGATGGAAGACCCACATCACGGATAATCAGGCAGACCCGGGGACATTTGCGGTAAGCACTGAAGTGACGCTGGGTTGTAAACTTAACCCATCAACTTCAGCTCCATATTTTCTGAAATGCTGATGGAAGCCTAGCGTGAGGAGCATCCAAGGAGCACCCTCATCTACTGAATTGACGTACAAATTCTCGATATGTGGGTACGCTCACGAGTATCTCAGACTAGCATCCATGGCCAACTGATCGCAGATGATTCTGAACATAAAATAATTATGGAACTGGGCTCCGAAAGGAACATAGTTCTCTTCAATTTTCGTTGCCCTAACTGCGAAAATATCGGAAACACGGAGGAGACGTTGGCCAGGCATTAACCAGTAACAGACATAGATTCCAGACAATCTTAGGTTAATGGAGTTGAACTCGCAACTGTCAAAAATTCACATACATATGCAGCAAATATCTCGGAATGTGGGGACCGATGACGAAGTGGCCCAGTGGATTTCGAAAGATAACTAGACTTTCGGCGGGCCACAGACCAGCCTGGAATTGCATATTACTTCGTTCAAACGCCAAATGTAAGGTACACATCGTAGTAGTTCTGACAACACTATCGAAAGTCTAAGCCAACTAAGTCAAGAATTTAAACCAATTCTACATCTGTCGTTTCAGAAAAATACTAAAGGTGAGGTGGGTGAACAGGATCTCGGACGCCGAAGTCCTTAAATGGACTGGAATCTTCAGGACCCTGGGAATACGGACACAACTTTAACAACACTGGAGCAGCCATCTCGCGAGAATTGATCAAGATCATCCACTCTAGCGACTGTTCTAAAACAACGGGTGCTCGTCGACAAAGAGGGCAAAAACGCGCTTTAAGGACACCCATGGACTTCCTTAAGGAAAAGAAAATAAATCGGTCACCTTTGCTTATCTCGTCCGGGATAGATTTGGCTCGAGTAAAATCATTAATGATTGGAACGGCAACCTTCGAAGACAACGCAGTTGCCGCTGCCAAAGCCAAAAGTGGGGCTTGCAACTCTCAAGCGCCTCCAACCAAAAAAATATCATCCAGCATCCCTCATCGTGTCCTGATGTAAACAGACATTCGGTGCACTGATTGGCCTCCTCAGCTAAATTCAAACTGAATGTAACTCAACTTGCTGATTCCTTGACCGCATGCACAACAAGACCCGCCCCATACCCCATGACGCCTATGATAGTGGCCACCATCTGCATCACCTGTGATAGCAATTTTGATGCCCCCCGCTGCCACTGCTCATCACCCCCATATCCACTCTAAATACTCCCATGGTGACGACTTAACGTAATTAATACCATTCTCATGAATTAAGAATCGATATGGTACGAGCCCTACACAAGAAGAGCCGTCAGATAAACCAATATTTAGATAAAGTTGATATTCAAAATGTTCAACAACCTGACTGCAACGCGCAGACGAGTCAGGGTAGACATGCAAAATTGTTTTGCCATCACATTAAAACAAGCAGTAAAGTACATGAAAAGTAAAGGGATTGTTTAAGATAAATTAGTGTGGTACCACTGAGACTGGAAGGCGGCATAAAACGACCCCACAGCATACGCGTAAGTCTAGAAGAAATACATAACTAAACGATCAGGGAAGCGAACGTGACACCCACTGCGAGTGTTAAAACCAGATGCTAGAGTTGGAGAGAGTTGAGGGCATGCGACAGTGGCGGTAGAGGAAGAGGAGGATTACCTTGTAGTTGGATGCTGTGGACATGTAGGGAAAGAAAATATGCGAAACGGTGGTATAGGGGTAGGGATGACGAATGAGAAAGGAGTAGGGATGGCGAAGTAGCACGGGATAGTGGAGGAAGAGGAACATGGGATAGGAGGCCAGCACACTTCTGTCCTTGTACTATGCCCGGCAGCTCCTCTGCGACAGCGATGAAAAGGAGTGGATACATCACAAAGGATTGTGCCGGTACCGGTGGTCAATTGGATGTCTGCATTCTGGAGATCACTTACAGACTCTTTACCAGAGCAACCAACATGCCGTTGCTCAGATGCCATGACAGCCAGGTCAACCCAGTGTGGGATATGAAACACCGAGAGGGAAGGTCTGGAGAGCATGCCAGTTACCTTATTATTCGTGCCATCAATATGGTGGATGTCGGTGGTGAATTGGGGAACGTAGTCCAAATAATTGATCTCTCTTGTGTTGTTTTTGTCAGAATGTGATCGTATGACAAATTTAGGTATCTCATGGTCAGTGAAAATGATCAAGTCACGACTTTCAAGGAAGTGTCGGAAATGATTCACAGCCAAGTAAATAGCAAAACGTTCATGGCCAGAGGTACCATATCTCATCTCAACAAGCGAACGCTTCTAAGAAAACCAGTTAGGTGTTGCTACAGGACTGCTCCTACGGCAACCGTCGAGGCATCAACCGCGAGGGACGGAGGAGCTTCGAGAGCAGGATTTGTGATCAAGGGAGCGTCAGCAAGGGAGCCCTTGATTACCTAAAATGCATTCAGTGCGCAACCAGTAAGCTCAAAAAAATCCGAGGACGAGAAAGCACGTTAGCAACTGATAACATAAGGTCGGCACAGTTTGGTAGGAACTAGTGGAAGAGAAATCTCCAATTGCTTCGACTTTGGAGAGGAGGGGACGCAAACCATGGGAAACGACATGATGACCGATAAATTCAAGGAAAGACAAACCCGGTACACATTTGGATGGGTTGATGACCACTTCATACTTTCCTAGACGATCCAAAACCAAAGCAAAGTGCTTTTTGTGTTCTTCAGTATCTTGACTGGCCACCAAGAGGTACTCAATGCAGGCGTATACGAACGCTAGGCCACGTAAGACATGGCCAATAAACTTCTGGAACTTTTGAATAGTATTACGCAGACCGAAGACCGTATGGCTAAATTCAAAGAGGCCTAAATATGTAGTGATGATGGTTTTGAAAATATGTTCATGAGTGGCAAAGACCTGATGAAAGGCACGCAACAGGTCAGTCTTCGAGAAAACCGCTTTTCCGTAAAGCACTCCAGCAAAAACCTGACGATGAGGCAAGGGGTACCAGTCGGGGATGGTGGCATTTTTGAGAGCACGATAAACATAACAGTGTCTCCAGTCGCATGAATTCACCTTGGGCATCATGTGCAGGGAATACCAAAGGGCTCTTGGACGGTTGAATGATTTCCAGTTGAAGTATGTGTTCAAACTCTGTCTTTGTGACGTGCAAAGGGCCGGCGCCAGTCTTCATGGCACAGCGAACACAGGAGGGCCTGATGTGTGGAGGTGAATCACAACGTCATTTTGAACCTCATTACTGTGAAACTGGGGGTAAATTTTTAAAGGGTGTACAAGGAGCAGTTATCTAAATGAAGAAACAATATGTGTCCAGGAAAGATAAGTTGCAGGAGGTAGTAAAGGGAGTTAGACCATGAACAGAGAGACCAGCTGTGCCATCCAGGGGACGAGAGCATTGATAATCCACAAGGAGATCGAACTCGGCTAGAAAGTCCGAACCGAGCATTGCATGAGATAAGTAAGCAATCACAATGATCCAAGATAATGACTGACGAAGGCCAATCATTAAGGTGAGGGATACGCTGCCAAAAGTGGGAATGGGGGAACAGTTTGCAGCTTGACAGTGAAGACCAGGACTGGAACAGCAACGGTCAGCTCGAGTGGGAGGGAAAATGCCAGTTCAGGTTTCAGTGCCCATAAGAAATCATCTGTGTTTCACACTGTCACAGATATAGAAGGTGTGACCTTAGTGGAGGAGCCGGAGGACATAGTTGCATTTATTTTCTGGCTGACGAGTTTCTCTCTTTCATCTTGAAAGAACAGGAGAATAACACCTACGGGCCTTCGCAGCAAACATGGCATGAAACAACAAAATGTCGGTGGTTCGAGCCCCCGAGCCGAAATGATGACGGCTGGTTGATTGGCTGAAAGTAAAGCGTGCAATCTGCAGTTTCGAGGAGGCCAGCTAGTCCACCATGGGCGACGTATGCATCACCAACTGTTCACTAACTGTCGACATCAAGTATATGGAGATCTGGGCAACCTAGGGTGGCTTGACCCGCTGCAAATCTATCATCCGGCCAGCTATTTCAGTTAGCTGTGAGGCCGTGAGATCTGGAGAACTAGACGCAAACTTCTTTTAAAATCTGTAGGTAGGCACCCTAGAAAAATCTCCTTGACGAGATTCTCGTCAATGTTCATGTGTCTGAGGAAGGATCACATTCTTCAGCGAAGTCCTGAGGGCTTTCCGTCATCAAGTGATCCCTCCTCTATCAATTTGTGGTAGCACTTTCCATAAGAAACAACATTATGTCGAAGAATTTCCACCTTCAGCGTGGAATATGGAACAGCTGCAGGGGATCAGATAGCAAGGTATTGGATTGGGAGTTAACACTAGCGCGTAGAACCGCTACAATTTTGTGGTATTTTGCCAGATACTTGGGTTACGTTATGTGAATAAAAATTTGATTCGACATGGGTGAAAAACACTTCTGGAGCATACTGCCAGAATTCGAACAACGTGAAAATAAGGTCTGAAGAGGCTGGGCGGGGACCTCATGTTCTTGAGTGGAGTGAGACATAATGAGAGGAATAAAGATGGCATAGTATCGAAAAAATCGCCAGAAGAAACAAAACTTCGCAAATAAAAATGCAAAGTTAAACATTATTCAATATGACAGAGAAAAGGAATAAAGTTTGCGTTCTCATGAATTAACAACCGATATCTTACGAACACTATGCAGGAAGAGAAATAAGACAAACAAATATTTGGATTCGGTTGATATTCAAAATAGCCAACGACCTGAGCGTAGCATGTAAGGGACAAGAAGGTTGACATTACGAGTTGTTTTTTCGCCACGTTAAAACAAGCAGTACGGTAACGGAAACGTGACGAGATTGTTAAAGGTCAATTATTCGGAAACCTCGGCACAAACTAATATCCTTCAATGCACCCATAGTTCTCCAACAATAATCACCGATATCACAATCTGCTACAGCACCATCAGTAAAGTCTCAATCCTAACCGGTACACATTGTGATCGCACTCTCAGAGAACGCACACACTTGGTCGGTCGATTGCAAATCCATAGCAAAAAGACTAGAGAACCAGTGCCTGGAATAGAAAATAACACTTGTATTGGTGGCCTCACCTACCTTCCCTGCACACATAAGTTCGCTGTCGGCATGGGCCTACTCAGTGCAGGACATGGAGTCAGGTGATTCAGACATTACTTTTTAGGTTCAGACCCGAAATTTACATGAACATTTAGGTCGAAGACAATAAACCACTGTGGAATAACCACGTAATGCCCATTCTACAAACAAGTAGTACTACAAGTAGTATGAATTATATATGGCAAAGACATTATACCGTACTTCCGACATAGATACTAGCTAATATCTATGTCGGAAGTACGGTTTAACGTCTTTGACATATATATATATATATATATATATATATATATATATGACAAGGGAGACTGGAATGGCCATTTCTCGCTTATTAAATAGGTTTATTGATTTGGCACTGCTTGGGCGCCGTAAATCCAGCCGTCATCAGCCAGCCATATCCAACACCGGGCGCCGCGGCACCCGAGGCTCGAACTCGCAACCTGTTGGGCAGGAGTCTAACGCTCTGCCCACTGCGCCACGAGCTCGTTGTCTTGCCGGTTTCGATCGGGAATATGAGCTATGGTAAGCAGGCGCTCACCGATCGGTTACAGGACTCACTCGTCCTGTTGTGCCTTGGGGCTAACTCTGGAGCCCCGCCAGCAGACGCAAGGCAACTCAGGATATAGGCAGAATAACATGACCGACAAAGACAAAGGAGACTGGAATGGCCATTTCTGGCTTATTAGCCGACATCAGCCAGCCATACACAGCCCCAGGCGCTGCGGTGCCCGAGGCTCGAACTCGTGACCTGTCGGGCAGAAGTCCAACGCTCCAAACGGATCAATTTTACAGGTCCCCAGTATTTTCTTGTATCCTTATCCTTGTCTTTGTTGTCTACAATTTGTTACTCTTAACATAAATCCCTAAACTTATAAACTTATTCTCTCCTTCTATCTATACATGTGTGCCTGACGAAGTGCTTAACGATTCTGCTGGTGTTATATGGCTGACGCTATTCCTAGTGATATACGCTACAGTGTGTTGTAGCCTTGACATCCTCGTACGTTACATTACAAGAGTAATTGGAAATATCAATAGCGTAGAAAGTTCTAACCACGTGTTTCTGGTAGGAAGTTCTAGAACCAAGCGCGTCCGTAGAACATTCTGGAAAACGCGTCCCTTAAGGGTCACGCGCACGATTCATTATCATATTTATGCTTCAAGAACTTAAACACGATTTAGCTTTCTAATAAAGTTTTTGGGCACAATAATATAGTTAAACTATTCATTAAGGGAAACTATGCCTAGCTTAAGTTTGTATAATCTCTCTTCCCCAATGCATCTGAACCAATCCTCACCGATTTTATCTGACCTTGACAATGGAGAAGTTATAAATATGGGCATGGAATGAAATCCAGGAACATCCGTTTTCGGACAGGCTCGAAAATCAGGATTCCCCATTGCAGCCCGTCCTTCGTTCCTCCTGGATCCCTGTTTGACGATCGTCCCTCGCATTTAGATTTTTTTAAACCTAGGGTTCCCATTTTCCATAGCTTCTCATTATACTTAGGTTATTAGTATAATGTATTAACTTACGTCTTCCTCTCCCTTTCTGGCTCACAGCTAACTTATTCTCGGTACATTACAATTGCCAATCCCAAACTCGGTGCCGAGACTACAGACTGAATGAATTATAAAGTAGCCAATCGGCGACAGCGTAGACGCGACACCATTCAGCGTGCTAGCCAATTAACGACTCAGCTGGCTCACACCTATTACACTTGGCGGCAATTGTGAAGTTTTTGTTCGTTTTCAAGGTTAATGCCGGGTTCACAGAATCGTTAACTGCATACTTTCCTTTCAAATAAAACTTTTAAAAAAGCCATAATTGTAGTAACTGAAAGTTACACTGAACCGGACTGTGCCCCGTTTGTTTAAAAATAACTGGTTCAGCAGAGAAACATGAATTTTCAATTTTTCTTGTAATACTGTGTAATTATAACTATACCTTATTAAAGCGTTAAAAATCTCGAAACCAAAAATTTTATGACGTGGAGCCGTATTTAACGTACACATTTAGTTTTGTAATAACTTAGCGTTTGCGCGCGTTTACTAAACATATTCAAGAAACTCAGAATTTTATCGCGTTAGCATGCTACTTAGCACATTATCTAATGTGCTAGCCAGCTAGCTACCAAAAACTTGCTAGAGTTGTAGCATGTGAAAGCTGACTTTCAGTGAGGCGTTTACGTATTATGCCCCTTATTTTTTGAATATCTTGTAACGCCCCGTAAATAATGCATAGTATTGTAAATGTTAACCACACGATTGTTTTCGAGATTCATTTAAAGTAACGTAGTTTTCAAGAGCCTATTAGTTCACCCTAGTCTTGCTCATTAGAAAGATGTTGCAATAAATGGGTCAATTGTAAAACAAACTGCTTTCATTAAATTCATTGTAGGTTTTTATTAGTGAATCTTCTCTCGATCACGCTTGTGTTCTTTACTCATGTACGCACACCATGTTACTTGGTCGGAGGATTTTTATTGACGCACTGGCAATTGTGAGTGCCATCTGGCTACTTCGTCCTCTCTCATGTGGAACTGCTGTTAACCAAACTCGACATACCGAGCAAAAAGATGATGATGGGGAGACATTGTCACCGGGCGCAATCACTGGCATCGTATTTGGCGTTGCTGCTGGCGTTGTTATCATCGGTAAGATATGTGAAATAAACCTTGTGCCCACTACTCTGCTCCTGAGCAGTTGACGATGCTCGGCGAACTTAACCCATACGTATATATTCTTTCGTTTCTGTAAGCACAGAACCCCTACAACCAAGCCTCAACGTTTTTGTAAATGTCTAAGGCCATCTTTCGCAATTCATGTGCTTTCATAATTACGCTATTAAGTTTTCTTAGAGTAGTAGATGGGAATTATCTCGCATGTAAAGCATCGGGTTACCAGGGTGTTATCCCATGTTAAAATCCCTTATTTTCCCGGTTTTTTCTTCAACATCCCCTGCACCTCTTTGCGGACAAAGTGTAGGATTTTCCGGTGAACTAGGCAAGTGAAAACCTTTTTGGGTCTTAAATGTAAACTGGAATGGTTACGAAGAATGAGATTTTTGTAATATGGTTTGTTTACAATAGTTTTATCATAGATTGGTGGCCACGTTCGATAGCGGCCTCTATACAAAACGGTTATTCGTACTCCCCTACAGACCTGAAGTTCTCTGTAAGGACTGTTTTTATCAACATTGCAAACATTTTTTTATAAAGCCCCTGTACCCCATGACTCAGGATGTGTGCTTCGTTTTTCCCAGGTTTCGTGTTGGTGGCTTGTCTTCGATGCCATTCCTCACGTATGGCTCGGCGTCGCGAAAAAATGATAATTCCTAGCACTTTTGATACGGACACGCACTTTCACCCCTCGGACTTCAATCGTCATTCGGCCTTCTACGATGCTAGAAGCCTGGGAAGTTCCCATTCAATAGATAATGCAGCCAACTACGCAGCACACATCGCGGACCAACCCCCACCAACCACGTTTACCGTACATGCATCTTCTCTCATCCCTCCTCGAGTTAATCACAGCCCGAGAGCAAGTAAAGTCACTGATGCTGTGACCACCCTGCTGGATCGAGTTTCTAACTTGAGACGCGGTGAAAACCAGTCTATCCGAGAAACTCGGCAACAGCAAAACTTGCAGGCGGCCGATCTCTCAAATTCTCCTTCTGTTTACCCCTCACTCGCTGGCTTCGTGCATCAAAATCCCGACGTAAAAGAAGAGGCTGCGACTGTCTCACCCCCCGCCATACCTATAGTGCCAGCCTTCGAGTGCCGCCAAATGTTTGCAGTGCCCGGTCCCGCACATGTTAACCAAGGTGAGTTTTAAGGCCCATTTGTAAAAGCGAAATATGTCTAATTACTGGCTGAAAGTTTGGTCTACACAGTTTGGTTTTAATCTTTACTTTTCTATCCTCATATTACTGCCTTCGTGATTGGACAGGTACTCTCTTAGGTTTGTTACCTAATTAGGATTTCTTTGTACAACACTTTGTAGTACTTTTCTCTTATTTGTAATATCTGGCGCTAAACTTACAGTTTCACCAACGCTCTCTAATCAATAACTGTGAAGAGCGGGTTGACTGTGCGAGGGTTGAATTCCCCAGTAACATGTGCTATTCGCCATCGTCATTGACGTTTCTTTTCCTTTTCACTTACAGCCCAGGGCAGCGTGAACACTACTTGTCTCAGTCGAATAATCCATTCTTGCTTACTTATGCCTGCAGAGTCTTGTATGCATAAACGAAATCATTCACTTTAATAAAGCTGGACGACAGATGTTTCTTTAACTCTAGCGCATCTCGTGTGACTTGTTGTCAGTTTTTCATGTTCTTGGCTACCGCCATTATTACTACCCGACTTCTAAACTGCCTCTGGTCATCCTTATGACGAGGTATCTGGCACCTTCCGGCCGATCTTTCGCCCCTTCCAGGGTTTTGCACCGTCTACTTTTCGATCCAGAATCTTTTTTGGCGTTCTCGGAGAACATGTTAGACAGGTTTTTCAGTGGTTATTCGTCGATTATACTGAATCTAACTCCTTTTAGTTTTAGAGAAGTGCTAGGTAAATTTACCGTACAATTTGGTCATAAAGAGCTGCCCCGCTTTCTGTTGAAGGTGATTTACTTGGGCTTTTTGATTCTGGGGGTTCTACTTCGAATCGAGCTGTTAGAGGAGAACCTAGTTGACAACAACTCACTGTCAACGGTCATGCAACGATTTACAGTGTCGTCAGTGTACCAAAGCTCGACCCTTCGCGTTTTGGTAGTATTCCTGCGGCTGGTCCGTAACGACATATTATCCCGATTCATACAAGTGCGCATTTTGCATGCATGAGAGTGCGTATTTTTTAGCTGGCTTTCTCATAATGCCGTTCCACTGGCTGCATTCCTCTCGCTGAATGCGCTAGATAACCAACAATTAAGCTAGTGGGTAGACCTGTATTTCGACCTCGGTGTATACCAACCTCAGTATGGTTTCCACCGACCGTGTACTCGAGCGGTAGGGATTTGATTGCAGTGAATTTGTGGAATTTGCGAAAATTGCCGAAAGTTTTTCCAGTCAACTGCAGAGGTTAGAGACGGTCCCATTTATTGTAAACTAGCTTGTTGATTGCCCGACAGTTTTCTTCTCAGCCACAGAAAACACCTTTCTCATGGCGGCCCCTTTTGATCCAAACATTGCTATTTAGGCTGGTGTTTTGCCTTCAAATGAACTGATCAAGGTTTTGAATTGCACCAAAACGAAAACTTAACCTCTTGCTTACCTCATTTATTTAAAACATATTCGTAGGTTCACCTTGATTCTTTATTCAAAGACTCCATTGATGCGAAAACAGTGTGCACTAGATTATACCACCGCCGCTTTCGGAATTATCGTGGAACCGTATGGCGGGCCGATGCCAGCAAATCGCCCTATGCGCGATGTGTAGAATGCACATCAATAGAGTTGACCGAATCGAACATCCTGGTTATGTGCCCGAGGTTTACATTCGCCAGAGCTTAGTTGAGATTAACCGTCAATCAGAATGACCCACTTATTGTACACTCAAGGATTTCGAGTGTAGGGCCTTTCCACAGGCTTGAAACTGACCTCGTCTTGGCCTTTTGTTAGACAGCGTCGTTAGCTTTATGATAGGAGTACTGAGTTCATGAAACAGACGAAGAGGGTACTCCGAGCACATCAGTCGTATTTTTCGAACAAATTGCGTAAACCTTTGAGGCGTTTGCCGCGGGTGCAGATTTTCTTGTATTTTCGAGGACTCACATCAGTACTGATTCAGTCAATATCATGATGCGGCTCCATGGCAACAAAAATGATTGTTATTTACTATTCCCGATCGGTGATCGACCCTGGGAAAAAATAGACTGGTAAACACCGGGTTGCGAATGCGTTCCATGTTAGCGCTCGCCACGTTCATTAACATTTTCAGTTGACCTTCTTCATTCCGATGGGCATCGAGTTTCAAAGACCTCCACTGTCCTCACTCGTCTACTATTCGCATTCCCTAAAATTCATTTATACAAGGTGCACCAGACGAATGCCCGGTGTATGATAAGTTTTCATCGATCATAATTTCTCGGTGAGTCCATATACAGAGGCAACGCAAAAACTCCGAGTACAGTATGGATTCGATAAAGCTAACTGCCCCTTCCCATTCCGTCCATTTGTCAAGAACTTCAACCTTTGAAAATGCTCACTTATCTATGCTGCCAACTGTTTATCACGCTGGGTGGCCTCTCCTATTCCGAGTTACAATTCGGGGATTTTTTAGTCTCCAAACGTGGATAGATTAACAGACTGTTGTCGCCACCTTTTCACTCGAGGAACATCCTTCGAGTGACGTACAAGGATCTCGTTTCAAATGAAACGGTCCGCATTAGCTGCGGCAAAATCGCAAGGATAGCTCAGGCCACCCATAAAGATGAATGAAGTGGTTGGGGCACCTTCTTATTCGTGCACCTAATGAGCTCAGTTTTGCTATCCTCGACCCGGCAATCTTCCCAACTTCGAGGAGTCGAAGAGTGGGTCAATTGAAAACCTGACTCGACACAGTTCTTTAAGACATGGGAGTGGTTTTTGGTTCTTCGGCATGCGGTCTCCATCGTTGGAGAAGATAATGGGTTGAGCTGCCCCGCTCAGCTGCTGCGTATCGCCGGGCGCTGGAAGTTACAACCCGTGATATCATCGAACCCGGCTAGGTCGCAAGTGTACCAAGTACAGGTAAATACGAGTTACTCGAACCTGCATTCGGCAGGACACCAGAGCCTGACGCTGACAGTACGAGATGATTGGTCTATTCAAGGTCAGTGTTATAGGGTAATTTCAGCACCGTCAGAACCACGTATAGATCTTCCTAGAATCCAGTTAACGGCCTATTTAGGCAGCAAGGGTCACAGAATGCAATCTTGTCTAACACCAGACACAGTATCACACTCTTGGACTGAGAGCTTCTACAGCAAATAAAACATCAGTGACTCGATCAGTGCAGCCTCCTTCTTAAACAACCAGAAAATGTTTTTTCTTCGATACAGGGTAAAACAACTGGTCTCCCGCCCTCGCTTCGGGGGTGCGCCTCTACCTTGATTCACACGGAGTTCGAACGATCCCCTTCGGTCTTCCTTCTGAAGTGATATAGCTTCATGTTAGGACGCCTCCCAGTATCCATCGGTCCCCTTAACGACGTCACTCACGCTTAAGTGGGAGACTTTATTCCGCGCTAATGACCGAGTCTGATATTGGCTCCAGTCCCTTCGGCTCGCACGTGCCACTAGCCAAAGGCGACATAGAGAAAGAGGCTGATTTACTTAGCTTACCGTCACCGTAGTGAGTTGATTGGCATCTGAGCTAGTACGATGGGCTAAGAGTCCTTGCTTGGAATGTTTCTAAATGACGAGTTAATATGTTTCTCAGAATTGAGCGCTTGCTTTTAGTGTAATTTTACTAGGCCTACTGGGCTTAGGTAACTCATATTGATGTGACATCCAACACCTTTAGTTCGGGTCTTATGAATTGAGTGACCAACCTGTGCGCGACACACGCAGACTTGACTTTATGCTCTCTTGGCTATACCGCTCAAGCCCGTACCCAGTCACCTCAGCGCAACCTTGCGATCAAGGCATAATGCATGTGTGGAGGAACAGGTGGGGGAGGGATTTTTCGCAAGTCGCTCTTGATAGCCTTCAGTTCACGCTTAAACCTCGACTGCTACCTAGAACATCGGGGCTCATGATTGATTTGATCTTTTATTTCGTTACAACCGAGAGCTGTGTACCGAAAAATTACGTGTCCGGTCTTTTAGCTGGTACCTATTATAGTTCGACTGTCGCATTCGACGATGTCCACGGTGTGTTTCACAGCATAGTGGTGGTGCCGGGACGGTGATTTGCGCTGCATCTGCCGCACTGTCTGTTCCACTGCCCCACCTTGGCCAGGTGTGAAGACAGAGTCAAGAAGACTGGAGATGGGAGAGGGCGCATGTTCACGCATTGTGGCTCAGCACAAAAAAGGACACAACAACAAGTGGGGATGGCTCGGATCCCAGCTGCGCGGGAACGCCATGATGGCCAAATTAAGAAGGAGCCATTGCGGTCTGAATTTCTGTCCGGCGGACCGAGTTATCCCATCAGCTGGCAGCCTGCCAATCCACGGTACCTTTATCGGAAGTATGGTACTGCTGATACGACTGCTTGTATGTAGAAAGCAGTTATTCACAGAGTTAATTTTATTCAATTCCAGTGCACGTGTACGGTTTCGGACTCAACCCTCGAATCGTGTCCTGAGCTCTTTCCTGTCCTAATGATGGCTGGAATTAGTAGTTTAACATATACACAAACAGACGCAACAGTTTGAGTGCTTGCCCACAAAGTGGGCGCAGCCCAGTGACTTGGGATAAACTAGTTTATATTAGGACAGGCTTAAACAGCAGCTGCCGCACTCTCTCTCTCTCTCTCTTTCTCACCCACTATGCCCCGATAGTAAGACAAAGTCAGGACAACTCGAGGTATGTGCGAACGCAGTGTATCACAAGGCTGGACAGCCCTTCTACGCGGGCCACATACAACCTGGTCCCACAACATGTACTAAGCTTACCAGGGGGGGAGGTGGAACGGATCTTTCGTGCGTGAGAGTGCCGTAAAGGTCACACTAAGAAGGGGCGATTGCAGTTTGACTCTCAGTGTTGGGAAGGACGGGTTCACCGGTTTCAGTGCTATGGATTCGCTAGCGACTTATCAGATCAGTGCGTGACTGGGTGGTGCGAACACACTTGCGACAGGGTTAGGTTTAGCCCACATTTTTCAGGGATGAATAGAGGGTGGGGAGGGCTGACAGGGCGGCAGAAGTGGTTTCATTGGTGATGGTGGTGTTTGAGGCGTTTTGTGCAACGAGCGGCCAGTTTACCGTACGGACACTGCGCTAGATCCGTAGATGTCCAACGAGGCCGATCCGTGCTCGAAATGTCCGTCGATAGCGTGGGCACTATGGTATACGATGGGTGTTTTTGCCATTAGTTTGTGGCACTTGAGTCTTACGAGTGTGTCTTTTTTAAATTTATGAATGCAGCTGGGTTGAAAGTGGTCGAGCTTAAGCTTGCCTTTCGTAGATTTTCCACGTCTCTGCACCATACAGGAGCGTTATCAGGCTGACGCCTCGACGCGTTATGCCCCGGTGGCGTGCGTATCCGATCTCTGATGTTTCTGTGTTATCTAACCTTCCTCTTCTTTTCTGTCACAGACCACTCCACACTCACCCCCCATTGCGTAGCCTGTAACCTGATGCATACTTTTCCAGCCGAAAAATTGGATCACAAGAGCGCAGATGGCCAAGTGTACGTAGGCCAGAACCCGCATCTTTGGTCTTTTTTGATTTACTTAGGGGGTTTTTATTCGCCCATCACAGCGCGTAATGTTACGAAATTCGTTATCGTTGGCGCCGACGCTGCCGCTCCTGCTTCCTCAGCTAGCCGCAATTGCTCCTTGTTCGCCCACTAACGTCACAGTATTGGCTCATTGAGCAACGTAGCTAGGATGACAACGACGACGACCACGATAGGTAAGCCGGAGAGACCTGTTGCTGTAATACTTTTTGGATTCTCCTTGAAATATCGACTAAATCAACGAGCTGCTTATCTGCGTACATCCTTGATCGCAATAATACCCTCCGTGTGTATTTGCCCTGCAATGGGCCACACAGTATGTGCGCTGGACCAATACGGGTGCCAAATCAGGGCACGACAGGCGTTATTGGGGGTGCCAACCAGCAAAAAATGCCAGCCTTCGGTGGAGGAAGGCATGGCGGCGCACCTAAACGCAGGCTTCCGCCCCGCCGACCACCTGCGTCCGATGCCACCTCTGGTCTTCCTAACTTCGTTTTAACGCTGGGCTCGGGTGATTTGGGGAGGACAGGGTGCAATAGATGCTGCACAAGTCCGCTACCAGCATAAATTAATTCGCGGGCAAGCCACCGTCCATGCGCCAACCCAACTGCATGGTACACAGTGGATATCCTCGGAATCGAAGGTCAATTTGTTGATATTGCGAGACCAGCAGGACTAAAACTGGAACCTCGTGGTTGCCGTTTTTGTGAGTTCTTGTTTAAAGGCTACCTGGAAACCAAACCCTGTACGCTCTGCTGAATAAAGCACGAGAAAAAACTCCAAAAAGTGAATAACCGGCCGTCTGCAGGATATCCTCGAAATACCAAAATCAATAGGCTACCGTGTGATAAATGGGAGAGAGAGAGAGAACCTGTTCTTGTGTCCAAGCCTTAATCGGAGGCCTAATTGTAACCTCTACCCTAATTTACCAGCAAATTAAGGCAAAACCACCTGTATCATGGGTTTTCCTATTGCCCTGTCCTGCTAGGGAGGGGGAATTGCACATAAACGATCCCAAGCGTTCTGCATAAATGTTCTCAACTTAGCTGATGCGTTGCATTGAAACAACTCTTGCGCCAGTTTTGCCGGAGCGCAGTGGCGATTAAAGTTCAGGTGGTTAATGCTTCCAAGGTTGCTGGTTATTGAAGAAATCTTACACAACCCTGTTGCCTAGAACTGTTTGTGCTTAACTATAATAGAGGCCAAACTGGATTGTGCTATGCTTTCGGATGGCTGCGCTGAGTCGGCAGGAACCCTTAGTTATTGCTGTCTGCGTGTTACACACTTTGAAAAGAGGCTTTTTCGACACTGTGTCTAATCCCATTATTATTTGGTAAGTGGGCTGACACAAGTCACTGAGAGAAAGACGTGGACGTGTGGGCGATGCCCAGGTACCATTCCTAATGCCAAATCAACACGTCTCTCATCGGGATAAATCTGTCACGATTGAATCGATTACGGCTTGCTATTAGTTCTGGTCTGGAAGGCTGCTGGATGGCGGAGTAGTTTCGTATCCCTTCGAAACGGGGATCAAAATCCAATGGTTCCTTATTAACGTGAGATCCGAGACACCTCTCGAATTAGACCCGGGTACCTGCACAGCTGTGAGTCAGATTATGTGTGGGACGCTTAGGCCAACTGTTACACCTTGTCAGTCACCGCCTCCATGCTCACTTCCAATCGTTTTGAACGTGTAATCGAAGTGTGCTGTATACGAAATGAGACAGTAAGGCAGAGTGTGTTTTGCTATCTCATGACATGTCAACCGAAATTCTGAAATGTGTTATCAAATCAAATAAATTACTTTAGTAGACTTGTCGTATTGATTATCGTGCAGCCTAATCCCAAGAGATTTCAGTCACGGTGGGATGCTGGTTTTGAAACAAGCTTCTTTATGGTCGCCCGCAAAATTGTGCTCTGTAAAAAATAACTACCTAAATAGTATGCTTTTCCCTCGTAGATTTTTCGATTCCCTCATAAATTCCAATATATTTTGTAGAAAATATGCACGAAAGTATTGTTCATCGTACTCATTTGTTAGAAAATCACATCTTATTCTAATTATATATTCGAAGAAAGGTTACCTGTCGATTGAAAAAAGTTTTTTATAATGAGATTGTATTACTGGCTGACGACTGCTAATAAGCCAGAAATGGTCATTCCAGTCTCCCTCGTCTTTGCCGGCAATATCCATCTACATATCATGAGACTGTTTACAGCCATGAAATGTCCATTCATAGATTATCCTATATGTCCATTAATGCTGCTTATAAAGAGAGAGAGAGAGAGCGCAAGAAAGTAAAACTGCCTACGTGTTTTAGCCTTCGGTTGTCATGACAGCGAGTACGTTACCCTGATTCACTTACTCCCACGCGCTCCTGTACCCACACACGCACGCGCGCCTCTTCTCTACCAAATGGCCAATTCAATCTAATTCTCACTGGCTGATTGGCTGCCCTCTTTGTGCACTTGGGCTATAGCGGTGAGGACGGACAGGAGGATGATGTAGGGGGGAACTTTCGAGTGCATTTAGGTCTTCCATCTGCACGAGTTGGCGCCTTCTGGAGACCGCAGTAGACAGGAAGTGTACACCGTTCTTCTGTCTGATCGCGATTTGCCAGTGAACATGGGGATAATCTAATCCCTCTGCATTTTTGTTCTTAGACTTGTTTATTCTGTGCACCCGCTGACTCAGTGCATTTGTCACAGCCAGCAAGAGCCTTTGTTTGCGAGTAGTTATCACCTTTTACGTGTGCACAGTAAACTGTTAGCAGCAATCATCAACCACCTTTGTGGTAGACACCGAAAAGCATGAATCAGTGATTGAAGTCTGAGTATGTACTTTGTTTGGTATGGCTGCGCTCCTGCCTAAGCTGACTAGCCTCGATGATGTCACGGATTGTACCTCCCCATGTGCTACGATCCGTGACCGCAGACCTCTACGCCAACGACAAAGGCCGAATACCAAAGGACCAAAAAACACTCCCATGTCTTGACGAATTGTGTTTAGCCATGCTTTGAGTTAACCCCCTATTCGACGTCTCCGAGTGGGTAATAAAACCGAATGGAGGGCAGCAACACAAGCTCATCAGATGGACGACTAAGAACGTGCCCTAACCATCTCATTTATCCTTCTTGGATGGCCTGTGATATATTTGCGATTTTTCCACAGGTAATGCGTATTGTTTCGTTTGAGACGAGGTCCTTGTACGGCAATCGAAAGATAGCCCTCAAGCCGTAGGGATCAAACACCTGCAGTTTTTGAGCATCTTCCGCGCCAACAGCCCAGCATTCATAACCGTAAAGAAGGATGGATGCACAGTGCACGCGAATATTCGTGGCGATGCTGTCGACGCGTTGGGTCACTGTCGTCCTTACTCTGTCGATTGGGCAACAGCCTCGCCCCGAAGTGCTCGAACTTGTCTGCTTCTTCAAGTTGCCTGCCATTAATATAGATAGGTGCCATCTCCTGGCCAAGAATGCAACATGAAAGCACTGGTATTTCCAGCGAATGATTTAGCGACCTAATTTACCTGTGACACCGTACACTGTAGACCATCAAAAGCTCGAAGCTCTTAAAGTGATGTCGTCTTTAAATATACTGTCAGATAGGGATTAAGGTCGAGACTATTAATAGCAGAGGGCATTGTCCTAACTGAACTCTTGCACGGTGGTTTGCTAGCTTTTTGCTGTTTAAAAAAACAATTAATGTGGTATATTTTATATTGATTTTAGACGCTGTTACGTAGTCAGCTATATTTTTTGGTAGTCATTCTCAATTGTATGGGATCCGAGGTCATCCTGAACAAAGACTGTACCCCGTGGAGTAGGGTACCGGCTCGCGTGTGGCATGCGTAGACAGTTTTCTTAGGTTCGTCAGCCACTGCGCCTACACCCACCACCGCTCCTCTTGACTGGTTTTGCAAGCGGAAAATGGTGGTTGGTGTCGGAAAGGAATATGAAAGAGATGCATCGAATGCCACTGTTAGGCTCACGTGATTGGACGGTGGTGGGCATCGGCGTTCGTTACGATTATACTATCATCTTAGGTAAGACGACTGCAAAAAGGTTTCGTACCATATACCCAGTTAGTGCGAACTCACGCCCTCTTCAGGCGTATTCGAAAGAACTTTTTCAAAATATATAGCTGTGCGAACTTTTAGTACACTACTGTAAGTTTGGTTTGAAGGTTTACCAGCGTTAGTAGTGTAGTTTTCATAAGGCTTCAAGTCTTTTGAAATATTTAATGAACGTCGGAAAATCCTTTTCTGAAAATATAGAGCAAATGCATGTACTAGCTGTTAGTTGGCTAGCATCAGGTCGTGTTTCGATATTTGCATCACTCCCTGCATTCGTTTAATGCCGCAGGACTGTATTTTCTGCATCAGGATTTCCACTTAAACATTACTTCCATAAAGGAACTTCGAATTCAAACAATCTTTGAAAAGCACAGGAAACATTCCACGCTTTTTACGTAGCAAGTGGCTGGCGGGATTTTTTTGCCTGAAGCCTGCTTGTTATAAAATTACTCGCTGCTGCCACCTCGTATAAGTGAATGTTTTGCGCAGAGGATAACTTTAATATTTTAATCAGTCGCGAATGGACGGACACTGACCTGTTGGCTTATCGAAGCAAACAAACTCCGCATGGGGTGACAAAGGTCACGAACAGGCGGCCAACTATCAAACCGAGGGGGAGGTCGACAGAGAATGCGAGTGGATTGGTACAGTACTGTTTCGGGTTTATTCTACAGCCAATTACAGCCCTGAGTACTGGCTGGGCCCAGAACTACAAAGATGCGCTCGTCCACGACGCAGGTACTTCACAGACAAGGTCTAGGCCTTTCAGCGAATCGACGTTAAGCCGTGCCTTGCCACCTCTCATTCTTCGTCGATGCAGATCGTAGTCAAGGTTATGATTGGCTGAATGAGGAAAGAATTAGCCCGAGCCATTACTGTATCAATCTACCCACATTCTTTGTCGGTCCTCCCGTCTGCGATTTTAATCCGTTTTGCCGTATGAAACCCTTTTTCTGTTTTGGGTGCATCTGATCTAACACACATGAGACTAGAAGTGCATCGTATGAGTCTTTCGCTGGCACCAATCATGCCCTATGGTATCGCATTTCGCTACAGCCCCAAAATCGCGCTACACAAACGCGGACTTTGTAATGAGTGAGAGAAAAAGAATTTTTGGGGCCTGTATCTTCAACCTCTGTGCTGGTGGTTGAGAAAATGGCATATAGCCTAAGAGGGCCCTACAATTGGTAGAAACGTTTATCATCTTTGCTCACCAGTAAACGGGTCTCTGCAATTTTTTAATTTGTGCAGCTGCGTTGATGGGTTTATGCGTAGTAGCGCAGTTACAGTACTGGCGTTATCTGGACGCTGAGCCTTTCGTCCGCCGGACAGGCTGGGAGAGGTCCGCTGTAAATCACTCTTTAGTCGATGATGGCGTAGGTACTCCAGCCGCAAAATGAATGCAAGTGTCGTGGATGCTCCTGCTTCCACAAAATATCCGGCTTTCCAGTTCGAGTAGTACTGACAGCAATAAGAAAGACGGAAGTGCTTTGTTTTAGTTTTTTTACCATACCGGGTAGACCAGGTAGATCCGGATTCAGTTAGTCACTGAGCTGCGACTGCGCGTAATGGCTGTAGACTGGCAACCTGAAAGAACGATCAGACCGGACTAGTGAAGGCCACTCATGGATCTGTGTGTGTTCCTCGATGCATCGTGAGCCCGTTGCTTCACTCATTTGACGTCAAGTTAAACGACCAACTGGAGATTTGGCTGAATTGTCAGGTCTTGCCTACCTAGGGTAACGTGTTATGCTGAATTTCGACTGGCACGGGTAATACTAATCTTCCTTGTGTTTGTTTCGGTAGGCGTTGGGGGTGGCGGGGTGCTACTGAATCTGACACCCTACTTTTTGGTGCCATCACACGCACAGCTGAGTGAAGTTCACTGCTCCCCCTCCTCTGCGGTTTCTGTGTACGCTGAACCACATGGTATTCAGCACGCTGTGGTCCGTGGGCATGCGCCATATGTGCTGCATTTCATTGGCCTCACGCGCATGGAGGACAGGAGTGCTAATGCGGTGATCAACGTTGGGCCCAGCCACGGAGGGGGTGGAGGCCATTTTGCTGACCTGCACCCCTCCCTCACCTTCTCGCCCAACCCATACCTAGGCCTCGATGCATGCATTGTCTCAATAGGCAGAGCGCCTGCTCGTCACGCGTCACTAGGACAGTACAAAATATGAACCCCGATCGTGTACTTTAGACTTTAGCCTCCCTGCCCCCGCTCACGTCATCTCACATCTTCAATGTGGTTACTATTCTCCACTCATTCAGAGATTTGTAGTCTCGCTCTCTCAAACCTTCAGACCTTATATCGCATTTTTCAAGTTCTGCAGCCCGAAGACTACTACTACTCCGGGGACGGCATCAGGATTGTCTAGGAGAAGCGGGAGTATTCAATCAGGCAGCGATGTGGGGAGGATCGACTCGATGGCGACTGACCAGACGTCGACAAAGGGTTACTATCGACGACATCTCAGGCAAGCCGGACTTTGTAGTCAAACTAATCCCCGAGATTAGCCTCCCCAACTCCAAGGGCACCGGCAAAAAGGCATATTTATCCTACTCGTGCCATATTTATTTAAAGAAAAACTTATCCCTGCCTAACCCTGCTAGGAACAAACTGAGTTTCCCTAGAAAGTGGCATTTAAAAAGGCTGGGCTCCCCTGCTCTCCGGTAGAAGCTCCCGTTTTACGACTAGCGTATATTTCTAGCAGGCAACCCAAGAAACAGTCGGTTTTGTGAGTGGGACCAAGTTTGTGGGGCGCTTGCGGAAAATATGCTTTCATTGCTCTGATGGGTAGAAATATTAACCGAAAGCAGAAACTGCAGAAAGCGTTCAGGTGGGCAGTAATTGTGACATGTGAATAAATAACACTGTGTAATTGTCAATGAATGAATTCGGTTATAGGTTGTTAGAATGCCCACTGACTTTACCCATAAATGTATTTCTTTTAATCATAGCAGCGGACAGGCTGCAAGCTCCTATTCATTTTCGATGTTTATATATATATATATATATTTCTTAGAAAGAATTATCAAGATGTTTTTTTTGTATGCATGTGGTAGCAAATCACTTATTGACTTTTTATGCCCGAAGACCGGGTATCTTTCGGTTGTAAGGGCAGGTGTTCGTTTGCTGACGTATGCCACACAGTTTACGTCCATTGTAATATTTTAAGAATCTTCCATGTTATCTTCTTAGTCGCATACAGGACTAAACGATTTTGCTCATACAGAACGTATACAGCAAGTAGACTGTGAATCCTAAACTCAGATGCAAGGGCAGATCGGCTTCGAAATTATCTGCAAATCGGGTTTTTTTAACCCCGAATATAACCGTTCTTTGAGCATAAATTTGGAAAAAGATGTGACTCGCTATCAAATGAGTGCAAGGAAAAATATTTCTGATCACATTTTCTATAAAATATATTTAACTTTATAAGGAAATCGAAGCCCAATGCTAAAAATTTGGACTACCTGAACATACATTTTTTAGTGAGTACGGGTTTTTTCGCAGGCGTCCGAAGAGAAGTGCACCCAAAATCACGTATCTTGGCGTGTCTGAAATATCCTGGAATTATGATGTACCATAGTCAGTGTTAGAACACCTTTTAAGTAATCCTCCCTAGTTGAAAACGCATTTCGAAATTTTGGCTGACATTTCGCGAGTTCAGTCACTGACTCTAGACGAGGTTACGGAATTCCTTTGGAGAGAGTGAGAGAGAGAGAGAGAAAGTCTCCAATTCCTACACGGCGGCTCATTGGATTTCGATTGAGCGTCTCTCTGCTCGCGTTTGTGTACGCCTTATTAACTCGGCATATTCCGCCAGATTTTAATGCCGGATACATAAACTAATAGTTTAGAGAAGAAATTACTGAAAAGTACCGTCTTGCATGCAATTTTTAGTCCAGTATGTCTTCTTCAGATTTTTTGCCTGAGCACATGCTGGAAGACATCTCCAAACTACATGCTGCACTTTTTTTACCTGAAGGAAACTTCACTAGCCTTGCATGCCTTCCCATAAGGAGGCTTTCTGTTGTTCATAGAGTGTTTCAGTGGATATTCCTCCTAGGGTATGCCTTGTGAATGGTTCTTACGAACCCTGGAGTGGTAAGCTACCCGCCTAAGCAAAACCCCAAACCTTAAGCCAAACTCCTTCCTCCCTGGAATTTAGCTCAAGGCCTCCTGTGTCTTCTGGTCGTGTCCAATCACACGAGCGTCTCCAAAACTCTGAATTTCAGGCTTTTTGAAAACTGCGCTCCTTTCAGTCCTCCAGTATCAAAATGGCAGAACATATTTCCCTGGTAGATGCGCGTACCAACTATACGTTGTCTTAACCTCTTGTGTAAAAAGGCGTTGAATTTTCACTGTAATTAAAAATGCAAGAAAATCAGTGTGTGCCATCTGGCATCGCGGAAGTCTGTTGAAATTCAAGCGTACCGTCTAATCGTCGAAAGTAGATGTCTGCAATAAAGACCCACCTGATGGGGACCTGATAAACTTTCCCCCAGTAGGCTATGTCTTTGTCAGGACCTTTCCTTTAGACTTCTCAAACTAAGGTCTTGGAGTAAATAACGAAAGATCTTCCCGCCTATGCACTTCCCTGATTGACGCCGACAAATTTTGTACTTCAAAGGAAGACGGATTCCCTTTCTGCCTTTTTGGAGACGTTTTAGTTATTTCTATCTGCTTTGAGACTACAAATGCACCACAGAGCGACCATTTAAATAAATTAATTATCAAGCAGCTAATTCGGTACCCGTTCCGTTTCGGAACTTAAAGCGCACAAACAATACTTAACTGTACACCGAGACGTTTCAATTGTCAATTGCTGATGGAACTCTTCGCGTTTATCAAACGAATATTTTTGTATGCGTGGAAAGTGTGGGTGGGTTAAAACAGCAGACTATGTCTTAACAATTTTTCGGAGAATAAGATTGCGAAAGGGTAGAAATTTCGATTACTTTGGAATATAGAGCTGTTTTTTTTCTGGAAGTAACGTGCCCATTCACATTTTTACTCACTTAATTTACGGAGATCATGTAGCACTGCGTAACTTGATTATATCAGTTCCAAATTCCACGCTGCATTCTTTCACCTGCGCTTGCATTATCGTCGAGCGGAACATCAGCAGACCTTTCCTGAGGCTTTTCGATCGCGCCAAAAAATATAGTTGTCGTCTCCTTTGCTTGTGCACTACATTACTTCACTACCTGTGATGTGCTTCATTGTTTATCATAGAATACGTCGACTAAGGACCCAAATTACCCGCTCCTCCGCATGCGTTTTTGCACAGCGACGGAGAGAAAATGGAAGTCTTGTTATGTGTGATAGTTATTTTTGTTTTCTTGACAAACTGGGGTTTTGGCTGCCTGTGACGCCCGCTCCCTCTGTCTAATCCCCCTCACGCGTCTGTTGATTGGCCCATTGAATGGGTTTGCAGAGGGAGATATTCCGAGGCACTGCAAGCCGCCGTACGCGATCAACAATGACAGTTTTCTCTTTAAACTTCATCTGCTTACGAATGCTGTCTTTAAAAGTCATTTTGGCGTCTCCTCAAGTGTTCTTTAGCCCTGTACTGCGCGCTCAGGGGGTTTAGCTTCTTGTTGATGGGGTAAGATGTGGGGATAGGTACTGGCTTGGCATTTAGCACAAAGCCATCCGAAATGCGGTTGCTCGAGCGCATGTGTTGCCGCTAATGGTTTGGTTTTTAGAACAGGCACCATGACAGCGATACCAGTCTATTTTAAGAGAGTGCAGTCTATTTCCGCTGCACTTAAAAGTCCAGGAAGTAGGAAGTCGCTAAAACGATGTCATGTGAGGCGTTGTTGCGTTTATCGGTATCGTGACCTCGTAGGAAACAAGAAGGATTTATGACAACTCAACTCCTTAAAATTAACCGCTTTCAAAAGACGCCTTGGCGAGCATACGCGCTGCTTTCGATAACTTCTCTTCAGACCAGGACAGTTATAGGCAAACGTTGGAACGCAGTAGAACTTTAAAACAGGAAATCGATAATATTCATTCGTTTGTGTGGGTTGTCTGAGAGGTGTGCATAGGGGGAGGATGATAAGAAATAGTGATAGGCGGCAGTGAGTGTTTGGTAGAGCCGTTCTAGGAGAAGGGGGAGGACAGAGATGGCGCGGGGCATACATGCAGTTAAGCGGCCGTTGGCCGAGCCAAGCGTGGAGCTTTTATGAGGTTCTTTTGTGCGCACAAGACCGCCTCCTTAACGTAATGGCAGTCGCTTCTGCTGTTGCTAGTAGAGGTTGACCCAGTGGCTTGGGGTATTTTGGTGGGACCTTATAAATTACACTGAAAGTTTCGCTGGGGTTCACACTATGCCCCGTGTCAACAAGGTGTGCAAGGATGACGCTTTTTATGCTCTTGTCTTTCCCTTTGTTCAGTCATGCTGGGAGGTGTTCTCTTATTCTTTTGGATAGGCGCCGACTCTTGCGACCAATAGAACCTGCTCAACAGGAGCAAGTAAATGAGTAAATGCACATGGAGGTGATCTGAGCCGGCAACGTATCCTTACCTTCGCCTCGTAAAAGAGGGTTGGTTGAAAACACTATCTGAAGTTTCGCCGCTGGGAACGTTTGTGTAACGGCTTGGTTTAGGCGTCTTTTCAGGAGTTGACTAGCCACATCCCCTTGAAAAGGCACTTTGAGGAATAAAGTTTCTTTTTCACAGTAACCTTGGTAGGTTTCACCGGTGTTGCGAAAAGATGCTTTGTAATAAACCGATCAGGGTATCCGTTCTCTCGAATTAGGTTTTGGATCTTCCCAAGCTCCTCCTCGATACTATCTGCCGAGCAAATTTTTCCAGCCCTCTGCGCTAAGCAGCGGACCAGATTGCGTTTCTGTTGGAGACGTACGAAACTGTCAAAGTTCGTATATTGCCCAGACCAGGTTTTCTTTGGATAAACGGTCCTTCGGATGCTGCCGTCTGCTTAGAAGGGCGTTTAAGAAAGGGAGTGAACCTGTTCTTTCCCTCTTCAACGTGAATTTGATTGACGGATGTGCTTGGTTTACAATGTGGAATAGTTCGTCTACATTGGTTTCTTCTGTGACAATTGCGAAGATGTCGTCGACGTATCGGCCGTAGTGATCTGTTCGCTTAGCTGAAATTTCTCCAGCTTTGTTTACTTTCCGAGGAAACCAATGTGCGCATTTGGAGTAAATCCACCTTTCAGGCTCGGTCCGAAAGTTGATGTGAATATTTGCGCGCTGAACTACCTCATCTGCTGCGAAGATCTTTTTAGTGTTCACAGGCTGCCAATACGCGGTCAATAGTATATGAATGCTTTACTTATTTACCAAACTAAGAACACGGGTACTAGATAAAAGCCCATACACACATGTTTCGCCGATCTTGTGCCACCGCATGGTGCAGCCATGAGGGGCTCGGCTCATCAGTGGGTCCCCCAGCGTTCCCCGTGTGTTTTCTGCTATATGAATTCCAGTTTCATCTTATCTTGCTTAATTTCCGAGGAAATTAATGCGTGCGCTGGGAGTAAGTCCTTCGGAAAAAAACCATTTCAGGCTCGGTTCGAAAGTTGATATGAATATTTGCGCTGAAATCCGTCAGCTACTGTTGTCAGCGTGGTAAATAATTAAAGTATTTGTATACTACTGACTGCCTGTTGGCAACTTGCGAATAAAACACCTCTATTATGTTCCAGACAAGCATCTCACCTACCAGTGGAGTGATCCCGCGAAAGTTGAGGGTTCAGAGGCCGCTGAGCTGGCGAGAAGACGGCTAAGCCCCGTCAGTAGGGGACTTTGCCAAAACATGTGGGGTATGCCCCTGAAAAGGACGGGGGGGTGGGTTGGCACGTTTTATAGGCGGTGGTTGGGGGTTGGTGATGTTTATCACACCGACGCTGTAAACAGTGGAGCCGTCAGCGCACATTTTTTAATCTTATTTTATTACAAATACCCTCGAGTTCTTTGTTATCTCGCACATAGCGGTACCAAAGCCCGCCGGTTCTCATCGGTATATTTAAATTTACCTGGAAAGCCTTCATAGAGTTAATAGGCAAGCCTACTGCTGGGAATTCAGGGAGTTAGCTAATCCAGAAAGCCTGAAGAGTTATTAAGGATCACTTTAGTGGGGTTGCATTAATGCTTAGCATCCAAGGTCACCCAAAGACGCTTCGTGTACGACAGAAGACTGGTTTCTGAATGCGCGTAACCAAAAAATTACTACTTAAATTGCATTAACTTTTGCACTGGTCTTCAATGCCTCGAAAAATCTGAACATGCGCTATACATGGTATACACGTCAGTTCGACCGTCTTAGTCCGACGATGTCCACCGTATGCTCCACAGAAATGTGGTGCAGAGACGGGGACTTGTGCGCAAATTAGTTTTAAGTGATAGCAGCTTTGTACTGCATCTACCGCACTCTCTCTTCCCTTACCTGCCTGTGCCCAGTGTTAAAAAATAGTCAAGAAGGCCGGAGGCGGGGTCGGGTGCGGATAAATAATCTTCCACGGAGTGGGAGAGTGGGGTGCGGGCATGAGTCTGCACTTGCGTGTGCCCATGGTGATCACGCGCACCCGCCCCCATTTTCGCCTAACGCACCCTGATTTGGCCCCCGTGTTGGTCCAGTGCCTCTACCACGCGGCACGTTTATGAAGCACACAGTCCAAATTAAACGTCGAGCTAGAATGATGAAATGGATAGGTAAATAAAGTATGAACTGTTGGTGTGATATGTGGGTGCGGATCGCTTTGGATATACAGAATACAGCTTTAATCGACATGCAGATATGATGCTACTCGAATAACCTCAATGGCTCAAATGTCGTCCGTATTACAGACCTGTTTAAAACCATTGTTTACCCCTTCAATTAAAACGTTTAAAAAACGTAACCTGCTAAAAAAGGGTGTTTTTGTGCGTAATTTCTGTGGCTTATGTTTGAATTTCTAAAGGTATAGACCAGCAATTGAACGAAAAGTCATGCTACTCAATGAGTCATTTGTAGCTAGTGGAATTTTCCAGACGACTGAAGAGAAGCGTATCTAGTCACTAGTATCCCGACGTTTATGAATGAACTTGGGCTTATGTTCCATGCTAATCAGTATTGCAACCCTACGGAACGGATATTTTAGATTTTCATTTAAGGTTTTTAGGAGTCGGGTCATTTACATGAAAAAAATCCTGTTGTCGCTCTCGCTCTTGCTTACCCCAGCTTCAATGGTCGCTCGTGTAAGCACCTGCCTCCGTTGACTTATAACAGTTCGATTTCGACAAGGTCTCCCGTGTGCCCCACAGAAAGGTGACGCAGAGACGTTGACTTACACATGAATTAGTTTCAAGTAGTAGGAGACTTTCGCTGCACCTATCGCACTCTCTCTTCTTCTAACTGGGCCCAGCATCATAACCAAGTCAGTAAGACTAGAGGTGGCTGACCCCAATGGAACCGCCCCTGGGTATGCCACCACACCTGGCTCAGATCCCACGCGGTGGGAGTGCCATAAAGGCCACATTAAGAAGGATCCAATGCAGCCTGACTCAGTTCACCAGTCAGCCAATACACATAAAACACACATTGGGCTGACCACACGGTCCGAGTTACCCCGCCAATTGGCAAACTTCCAAGCCACAGGCTTCAGCGCACCGGGGTAACTTCAAGCGCGTCTGGTTGTTTGTAGTGAGGAAACTGCACTCTGCTGTCGACATCACTCTATTCCCATCCCCAGGCCCTAGCCACTGTTCGAGTCAGTCGAGTACGGGGAATGGACGTCGTGGCTGACATAGCTGATAACCTCGACTGCGCACGCCACATACATGACTTGGTCTTCGAACACAAGCACCAGGATTTCACACAAAAGTGGTGATTTATTGTTCCTATGCCAAACCACCACCAGATTCATTTTCCCTGGGTGTTGGACGTCAATAGCCGGAAGTTTTTGTTTCAAAAGCCAAGATGATCACCTTGGCCTGGTGGGCTAAGGGAGGTTTCCAGCCCTAGATATGATTTGCAGGGGAGGAGACCTGCGTAGCATCTTCATCACTCTTGATTTTTCCTTAACCCACGCTCATCGTGTATGAGCGTATGCAGTATGAGGCCAAGCCGATCTGAAATAGGGTTGGGTGCAGTGGTTGACTGGCATACTAGTCCCGTTTGGGCGTGTTGCACATGGTGGGTCCTGAACCAATAGAAGGAAGATCTAGGTGAATCATACATAACACTGCTGGAAGTTGTCACAATGGCCACGCCCTGACTCGTAAAAAAAGTTATAAAGCGCGTAAAACGTTTTTTTATAGTGGAAAGGTAACACAGCAAAGTCGGTGTCACTCACTTTTCTCATCCCCGTCACTGTGGCACGGCAACAGTAGGTTAAGTTAACTGGAGACTGGATCGGTGCAGTCGTTGACGTGGAATAAAGCCACGGTCTCATATGTGTCACTTACATGCTTGACACCCGCCTAAGAGCCACCGTCGCTAATCTAAAACGACTTAGCACACAGTAACATTGCCTGTCACATTGTGCAGTTTTGAGAAACAGCTTTTTTCTTTCGACAGCTACTTACTCTAAAGATAGTTTCCGGCAGGCAGACAATACATCAGTCCGGCCATCCCAGCAGCTAACTGGTCAATTACTCTTTTCCAAGGCATATGCGAATGCAATATTAAGCCTGTGACAGAAGTCAAAGGATGAATAGGGCTATTGTATCGTCGTTGGACGCTTCTCCAAGCCGCTGTGATTACCTCACTGTTTGGCTGAGAAAAAATTCCACTTATATCTGCACCATTACGTTGGGAAAGCTGCCTGTGATTTAGTAATTACTTATTACGAAATACGCCAGTCTAATCAATACTTGCTGTTCCCTGTCAGCTCCCGGGATTTATTAATAATGAAATACGCCAGTCTAATTAATGCTTGCTGTTCCCTACAGAAACCCCTTGTGAGACTGTGGCAGCCGTATCTGTCAGCCAGATACAGTCCTTCAAAAGCCTCTTCGATGCGACATCGACGGCGACATCACCACCGTTGCAATCACCGCTGGCAATGGTCCCAACCATTCGAGATCTTTCCATTGACACCGCATCTCCTGCTGCTGCTGCTGGCATAACGACTCCGCGATTCTCTACTACCTCAAGCTCATTCGAGACTTCCACGCGACCTTCAGTAGACTCGGGGGGTCGGCGCAACATCTCGGTGTCGGTGCGCGAGATGACGCGTCGCCTTTTCGCTGCAATGTTGAATCACTCTGTGGATGAGGGAGAGGAAGCAGGCCAGATGGACGATATAGATGGTCCGCAAAGCACCAACATTGGCGTAGAAAGCTCGCGACGTGTCTTTAAGTCGCGCGCGATCGGCGGTTGCGGAGGTCGGCGAACTGGGATCCGACCCGGCGGTCACAAAACTTCTAATGCTTTTGGCAGCACTAGTAGTCTGACTAGTTCTCGTGGTGGAGGTGGCGGCGGCGGTGCAATGAACGCGCTTTCTGTCTCCGGCATTTCAGAGAGACTCGCTCGGAGAAAGAATAAACAGGCGAAAAACCGGCAGTCTTTAAACGAGGGTCACTTCAATGTAAACGCAATGGGTGACGCGGCAGTAAGTGAACTTCTTTGAGTGTGTGCGTTTTAATCACTATATATATATTATTTATTTCGAAGAAAAGAATTTCTTTGGGAAACAATGAGTAAGGCATGAAAAGGAAGGTTGTTCGTTCACCGGAATCATGGCTTTATTCGTCTGAGCTTTCGAACACTTACTGGAGTCCATCGTCAGAGATAAAGCAGCAACATAAACGAGTAACATTTATAGGGGGTGGGGAGGGGCAGGGGCCAATCAAACACCAGTGGTGCCAGTTCGGAGGAGACTACGCAGGGCCCTGTATGCCGGCGTCAGATCGATAAATCTACGGACCGAGTTCTCAACGGAGGCCCAGGCTTCAAGTGATTCTCGGCTTGTCTTGCATCTGACGTGGGCGACAATCTTCGAGGCTGCGAAGTTAAACTCGTGACCCATTTCGTAGGTGTGGACAGCCACTTGTGATAAACCGTCACCCCTTCTCACAGCAAGCTTATGCTTGTGTATGCGCGATCCAAGCATACTTACAGTCTGTCCTGTGTAGTTATAGAAACAGTTTTGACACGGGGTGCGATACACTACTACCAACTGCTCATTCGGATTTAATTTGTCCTTGATTCTCATGACCTTACTGCGCATGGTAGCTTTGGGTCGGTGTGCAATTCCGGCACCAAGTCCCGCAACAATACGCTCGGTAGCTTCCGACACGTTCTTGATGTATGTCATCGCATGCCATACCGTAGGGGTTGGTTCTGGTTGGGTCCTCCCGGGAGGAACACGTAAGCATCTTCTTATGAATGCCTTCGGATAGCCGTTCCGCATGAACTGGTCGCGAAGCTTTCTAGACGAAAGTGTCTTTCTTCCGGGTTGCTGCAGTGAGTTTGGATTAATTTGAACGGTGTTCTCATACAACTAGTTTGTGTGCCACCAGATGGTGGCTTTGAATATTGAGAAGTTGCGTGGTGTTCATCGCTTTCCTGCAGACAGCTGTTTCTATTTCACCGTTGGGACGTCGCCTGACGAGTACATCAAGCAAGGGGAGCTGCTGCTCTTTTTCTTCTTCCCTCGTGAATTGTATATCTGAGAAGATCGAGTTAAGGAAATGCTGCAGCATCTTCCTCTAACACGGCCATGGGTAGGGAAGTTGTCAAACGATTTATCAAGCAGATGAGGAGAGTTCTGATCGATGACTGCCGCCGGCGTCTACAAAAATACAAGGCTGTGATCGAGCAGAATAAGAGAGAGTATGCCCGCGTTCTCGGTGAGTCCATCACTGAGGACCTTGGTAAGAAAATCTCGGCTCTAGCGCAGCACAGACAAACAAAAAGGTGAGTAATTTTGGAACAAAAACGGAATAAGTTATAAGCATCCGACACAGGAAGCTCTAACTTGGTCCATAACCTCTCATCAAAGCAACTAACTGAGAAACAATTACGGGTGCTCCGGCATGAAGCTTGTTTTAACACCGCCGATGCCGACGCTGTCGACGTTATTGTAGGAGCAGCCTGACTCTCTACTATATATCTATATATTTTTTGACCTTGCCTGTAAACTGGCAACAAATAAATAAAAAATAGGGTCAATAAGGGCTACGCCCGTAACCCTCAAAATTTGCAAAACATTGACTACATTCGGGAAGATATTTTTGTAGCGGTAAAATCTGTTATTGAATATAAACTTATTTTTTATCACTCTTTCCATAAAAAAATATATTGAGACATTTTGGAGTGCTCAAACTTTTCCGCAATGACGAATAAGAGAGAAGTTTTTACTACAACCCGATGATAGAAGAATGCAAATCGTATACATAGCCCGATACACTTTATCTTCTCTCTTAATTGTTAATTGGGAAAGTTCCCTGTTTTCACCATTTGGAATAATTCAGTGAACTGATTATAATAACCTACCCTTCAGACAATTAGGAAAAGCCCAATCATAGTCACAATTTTCTATTAATAAAAATGAAGGTATATTTTAGGCCCTTCCCTCAATTAATGGAATTTAATCTTTGGGATGCTTTAGAGTTGCGAAAATTCCCATCAAAGGATTCGGACGAAGTGATAGTCTTTTTTGACGTGACGTCCTTATTCACATCCATCCCGCAGAGTTTAGCACAAGAAGTCCTGCGCAGGAAACTTGAGGAGTCAGACGACGAAAACCAGAGTTCTATAGAAATTGAACACCTTATGAAGCTATTTGAATTTTATTAAAAGACCTTCTTCACCTTTGCCGGAGAAACCTTTGATCATATCAAGGGAACTCCAATGGGGTCCCCAATCTCCGGTTTGGTAGCAGAATTGGTCCTACAAGAGCTGGAAAAGTTCGTTTTCAACCGACAGCATCCTATCTTTTGGCATCGTTACGTAGACGACACATTTGTTCTCGTGAAGAGGAAAAGGCTGCAGCATTTCCATGATCACATCAATCGATCTTTCGAGAAAAAAATTCACGAGGGAGGAAGAAAAAGAACAGCTCACCTTCCTTGATGTACTCGTCAGGCGACGTCTCAACGGTGAAATAGAAACGGCTGTCTACAGGAAAGTAATGAACAAGCAGCTTTTCAATTTTCACAGCAACCATCCGGTGACTCACAAACAAAGCTGTGTGAGAACACTGTTCAAATGCATCGCAGACTCACTGCAGCAACCTGGCGGAAAAAGCACTTGAGGCCCGTTACCTCCGTGACCAGTTTATGTGGAATGGCTTTCCGAAGGCGTTCATAAGCAGATGCCTACAGGTTCATCCCTTGAGGACCCAACCAGAACCAACCTCTACGGCATGGCATGCGGTGCCATACATCAAGGACGTGCTAGAAGCGACGGAGCGCATTGTTGCGGGACATGGTGCCAGAATTGCACACCGAACCAAACATACCATGCACAATACGGTCATGAGAATCAAGGACAAATTCAATCCGGATGATCAGTCGGTAGTAGTGTATCGCATCCCGTGCCAAAACTGTTCCTGTTATTACACAGGACAGACAGGACGTATGCTTGAATCGCGCAAAAATGAGCATAAGCTTGCTGTGAGACGTGGTGATAGTTTATTGCAAGTGGCTGCCCACACCTACGAAATGGGTCATGAGTTTAACTTCGCAGGCACGAAGATCATCGCCCACGCCAGATGCAAGACAAGCCGATGATTGATTGAAGCCTGGGCCTGCGATGAGAACTCATTCAATCAATTTATCGATTTGGCACCGGCATACAGGGCCCTGTGTACTCACCTCCGAACTGGCGCCACTGGTTTCTGATTGGCCTTTGCTCCCCTCTATAAATGTTACTCGTTTATGTTGCTGTTTTATCTCTGTAATGGACTCCAGTTATAGTTCTAAAGCTCAAACGAATCAAGCCATGATTCTGGTGAACGAGTAACCTTCTTCTTCTTTTTCTTCTTTTTCATTTAAACACGCACATGGAACGCGCACATTTGCCTCCATTTGTGAATTGCAACTTTTGATATTCTGATAATTTTTTACCCCGCTAAATGGGCAAAAAATCTAGTAAACTATACGAATTAAGCCTATGAAGACGAACCTTTTATGGGATGTTTCAGCCTCCTCTATAAATTATAAGGGATGGAGCAGGACGTAGTTAATCTAAACGAAGAAATAAATAAATTAAAAAAATATATTTCTTGTCCACCTGTCAAAAAAGCACCTGCCCATCCAAATCTTACGCAAAAAGTTCTAATTCATATATAGCCTCTTCAAACATGCCTATAAATCAGATAAAATACATCGTGTCTGCCGAACCCAGTAAACCAGTGGTCATTTCGTTCGTTTGCAAGGGAGTTCCATGTAGTTCGTGTTATATACCATCGTCACTTAGCTCAGGCAGCATCAACAATGATATGGCTTTACAACCCAGCGCCGCATCCCTGCTGGACGCTACACCAAAAAGCGATGTTGAAGAGCTTTATAAGTTTGTAAAGGCCCAAGAGGAAAGGGTATAAGAAACATACAAACTTCTCTGTCAGAACGTCATCTTTGGAACAAGGACGACAGAAGGACAACAGTCAAACTGTCTTGACCTGATTTTTATCCGAGTTGCGGAGCATGTGCTATACCTACGGGATCGACCGCCATTGGGCTCAAACGATCACCTTACGCTGTATTTTGAGTACTCACCGTTGCCAAACCAAATTTGCCTGATAGGTGGAAAAGAAACATTTGGAAGAGGGACTTCTCACTTATGAGAAGACAAATATCAGAAGTATCCTGGGAAACAGGACAACACAGTGGAGCCAATTATGACTCGACAACTTGCAGCTCGCCTATTATCCTTACAAAATACACTGAAACTTGGTATTTGTTGAAATCGAGGTTGAGGCATCATCACTTTGTGCCACTCCCTCGAGTAAGCTAAGTTATTTGTAAATTGCAGCGCATTTTGCGTATTTGCATAAGCAAACATTAACTATTCACAGTTCAGGTGATCCGGACAGTCGTTTGTGTATAAAAAATGGAGACCAGAAAACCCCTGCGGAACGCCACAGTGAACGGCCACCCTGACCGATTTGACGTTACTGAAGCGAACACGCTGAAATTAGCCTATGAGAAAATCTGACCAGTTATTTCAGCAGGTTCCTGGTCGCACATGTTTGACGTACTTTACATAGCATTTTTCTGTGTGGAAGACTATCAGTTATTTTTAGATTCGCTTTGTTTTACTGAGCACTCATATTGGTACTATTACCATAACTAACGATGTAGACAAAAGTTAATTCATGATTAAATCTCAGAATGAATTCGCAACAATACACAGAGTTCAATTTGTGTTTATAAAAGACGACCAAATAAAAAAGTACAACCATTGAAACAATCCCTAGAAATAGGGTGCGAGGGACGTAAAATTTATTATATTTTTAAAATTTGATGGAACAAAATTGTCGCTCATTAGATGGAATAAATGCGTGTGTCACGTTTCAGGTGAGATTATAAGGAAGAAGGAGACACGATCACTGGAACAAGAGCTTAATTAGCCTGACGTTTCGAATTATCTCTCGAACACACCGTCAGAGACAGTCATACTCGTTTGGGACCCGTTGAAGTGGAGAAGCGGAGGCCGGATTCCAATTACTTCTAGTCATACTGAAAGATGTCTGTGTGACACCTTAAGAGAATCTCAGATTTTCCAGAAAAATTATTTTTTCAGACAGTTGACCTAGAGACGGGGTTTTTGAATTCCTCGCTAGTTAATTATGTGGGATCGAGGTCCAAAATTTAGAATTGAATGATAATTTAGGTTCACTATGTTTCTGGAAAGAACCTGTGGCAATGCATCCCACAGTTGCCGCTCTTGTCACACTGTCTTCTTATCCGCCTCAAACTCCTAGTCAGTTCGCTGCTGGAGTCATGTGAGGCTTTGGTTTAGTCTCGCGAGGGTTTGAAGCCAATTTCATTGCATTATTTCACTGATTGGCTGCAGGTGACAGAGGATCCACGCGCTGGGGTCAATTATCAATGGCAGATGCAGACAGATACAACAACTGACCTGAAGGGACATCTAGCAGTGACTTGTAAGCTATTTTCTCTCAGTAAAGGTCGTCATACCTAATCAGTTATCCTTAACTTCTGATAAGGGAAAACTCATGTTGGCGACTTCAGAACTCCAAGATTGGTGGCCCAGGAAGAACGCCACTATCCTTCTTAATCTAAAATAGAGTCAGATGTTAAACAATATAAATGTTCCATCCAACGTTCGGCGTATTTCGGCATCTGTTTCTGGCTATCTTACAGCCGCACAACTCACTTAAATGGCTGAACTGCTGATAAAGGTACTCCTCATTGCCAACCACCACTTGTCGCACTCTCAACTCCGTCAGTATCTCCTATGTCTCTTCTCTCATTCCTGAAAGCTACAGAGGTAACAACTTTTGAACGGCCAAAAGCCTCTACATTCCGGAGCCCAACGACTTCACCTGTCCAGCCTGTTCAATTTCCTTCATCTCGTCCTACCTCAGCTGCCACCTGCTGGTATCATACCACCATCAGCGAAAAAGCCTGTTGCTGTACCTGTCACTGCTTTTTCGTCTCTCAGCGAAGCAAACGGGTAAAACGAGTCAGCCCGAAGATCAATGCAACTCATCTCTTTGACTTCTCGAACTCCTTTCGCACCTTTTTTCTGTGCGTGACAGGCATTGCCTTGTTGATACTAGTGCTTAACTGAGGTTCATCCCTCCCACAGCAACCATCCATCGGCGCCTTAACCCTGGTCTCTTCCTTCAGGCCGTCAACATATCACCGGTCTCCACTTTCAGTACCTGCTTCCTTTCCATGGATTTCGGCCCCCGGTGTCTCTTTACTTGCGTCTTCGCCGTCGCAGACGCGGCCTGTATGATTCGTTGTGCAAACTTTCTTGCCGTCTTTGATCCTGTGGTCGGCTGCCATCGCCTTCATCTAAACGACCAACCCACCAAGCTCACCGTCCAGGATATCCACTTTTTTGAGGTGTCCCGCTAGCTTGCCGTCCTGAATTTGAACCTGATAGTTCATTTCGGAATTTGCTAGCCAAATATCCGGGCATCACCCGTTTGAACGTCAGTACATCTATCACGCTTACACGGTTGTTCATCATATCAGATTCACTGTTCAACCTGCGTTTTATTGGCCCTGCCATCTTGCGCCCGCATAACTACCGCCAAAGTCGAGTTTAGAATATGCCTCAGATAAGCATCATCCTTCAATCTGAATGTCCTTGGGCCTTACCCCTCCCCATGGTTTCAGACGCCGCCATTGGCGACTGGCGTTCCAGTGGCGACTGAAGGGCCTTAAACAATACTTGCATAAATTAGCGCTATCCTATTCCGTATATTTGGGATTTTTCCGATGCCATATTAAGCACTTCGGCATTTTCTTAGATCGACCGCATCTGTGCCTTTCATCAAATCCCCATAGTCTAAAATGACGTTCCGAAGAACGCAATAAACATACCTTTTGGTCTCGTTGAGTTCATGCGTAGGCCGTTTGGACTCCATAGTTAATCCCAGATCTTCCAGATATTTGTGGACAGAGAGCCTACCAGTTTTCTTCGCCTACAATGACAACTGTTTGTGTCCAGCTCCGTCGCCCAGGAACACATTGAACATCTTGCAAAGGTGCTACATTGCCTTCAACAAATTGGCGTTGTCCTCAAACCGCCCAAGTGTGTTTTCGGCGTTCTCTCCCTTGAGGTTCTCGGACATCCGATCGACACCAATGGCATCCAAACTCTTCCTTTGAAGGTCGATGCCATCCGTGAATTCCCACCTCCTT
The DNA here is from genome assembly GCA_017591395.1 of Schistocephalus solidus. NCBI lineage: Eukaryota > Metazoa > Platyhelminthes > Cestoda > Diphyllobothriidea > Diphyllobothriidae > Schistocephalus > Schistocephalus solidus. Next base: position 97,758 of record WEDG01004336.1, read on the forward strand.
CCAAGCGTCAAATTCAGCGTTTTCTTGGAATGGTAAATTTCTACCGCCGGTTTCTCCCTACCTGCTCTGACACCATTCTGCCGCACATGAACCTCCTCGGGCTCCCAAATGTTTGACCAGACTGTCCACAGCCGCCCTTGCTGCCTTAGGCAAAGTGAAGGCTGTCCTAACCGATACAACACTCCTCACGCCTTCTGATCCTGGTGCTCCCATCGACCTCTTGGTAGACGCTTCCAATGTTGCAGTCAGTGCGGTTCTTCAGCAGAACCTTACAGGTCAGGCCTGACCCCTAGTTTTATTCTCAAGGAAATTAACCCCTGCCAAATCACGCTACAGCAGGTTTGGACGGGAACTTCTTGCCGTCCACTTCGAATTCTTCAATCATTTGAGTCAAAAAATGAAAGAAATGTAGGCTCCAGACGAAAACGCCAAATACGAAGATGCAGTGGTACTCATTGCGGAATGGTATGCACTCCATTGCACACGACATTGACAAAACAATTAGTTTGATGAAAATTACGAGTAAATCCAAACTTGCGTTGACCAGAAGTAGGAACTTCACAAAATACGAATCAATTGCCATATAAAGTCAGATAAAATATGTTGACTCTACATATCGCTGCTTTGTGCAGAAAGGACTGCAGGAGATGCGAGTGTTCTGGAAGCATCGCATGTCTGAGGAACATCAAGGGAACGCGGACAGCTACAAAACGAAGACCTACTTCTCCTAGACCAAGACATTAAATGACCATGCAGCAAAGGAAACACGCGAGTGTCCCAGCTTATACGAAACAACGCTCCTAACTGAGTAAGCGCAGATTCTGAATCGCTAGGTTGAGCACATTAGAAAAGACCCCAACCGTTCACTCATGATCTGCAACACCAACGTAGATTGGTTATCAGTAGTGGAACCTAAACAACCACCTAAATCTCTAACAATCCTTCAAAGAAATCTTCAAAGATCTGCATCCACTACGGGCTGGAATCAACCAAGATCCGACCCGATCCCGGCTGAAGTCAACAAGCATAACGGCCCTGGCTGATGGACAGAAGACTTGCAGAGCATCTGCCGCAAGTTCTTTACTGGCCCCTTCGGAGCCCAGTGTCAAGATTAAGTCTAGTGAAACGGAGGCGGGAACGGGCTCAGGTGGCTGCATGTCAGCAGTCTGCACCCAGATGTTCCGCTTCACATTCACGTAGATATTGCTTGTGAGTGATATAGCCCATAATGCATGCGAAATCCTGGTCTGATTCCATCCAACGCATTGATCACGTGGCTTGTTGGAAACTCAAAGCGTCAACTATAAAAAGCGATCAAGTCATTGTATATTTCAGTGCTAAGGTCTTCTCGGTTTAAGCAAGTGATAAAGTGTTATAGCGTCATGATAATTGAAATCTCCAAGGTCACCAATAAAAAACTGAAGAGAAACCACCCCAAACTTGAGGTTCTGGCCAACTTCTTTTCCCACCGGATGAGTGAAGAAGGGAACAAACTGCCTACTTCGGTTGTTCAGATTGAGAGCGTTGCAATGTTTTAAAGAAGACTTGAGGAATTTTTACTTGACGGACACATAATAAATCAACACTAATGACCGATATACTATACCATATCACCATGAAACATTTCCATATTTCGTTAGCGTCTTTCTGTAAAAAGGGTTTTCAAAGGCTCTGCTTATCAACCTTATATGAATTATACTGAATTATTTATCCTAATAAATAAAGTTCAGTAAATTATAAAATAAAAGACATTGCCATTGAAGACCCTCTTAAAGCGGTGTATGAACATATTCCAGTTAAGGTACATATTTTACTATAAGTTAGTGGGCAATATCTTCACATAATCTTTTTAGAATTTAGAATTTATATTTGGTAAGCACCGGCGAGGCACTGTCTAATCTGTTCCCTTTGCGTTATAGGCAAATGTGCGGGTATCTCCTGCAGACATTCCGCATTTTTAAGGGATTGGATTGTTGCCTGGAATTCTCGGACGTCTTTGCATTTGCTGTCACGACCCATCTACGAGGTCACCCTCTAAAACTGCCCGTTCAGCAGGCGAGACTGAATGTGCGCAAGTGTAACAACCCACAGTTTCGACAGAGTTGTTGAAATAGACTGGGAACACTTTCGCGCGGATCCCGGATGGGAATAGGGTAATGGATAGTCTGTGAAGATGGCAGGTGTTCCTTCCCTCCATACCACTGACATCTTTCCTCGTTACCGTTATCATACCGCTCGCAGACCCCTGACCGTCAGCATCTCCACGACCCACATCCGCATTTGCCAACAGCACTATATTCCACACCAGTATCTAACTGATCATTCGTGACCACCTCCCACTCCAAACGAATCGATCGTACAGATCCCAAGCATGCGTTTATATCTTTATAACATAGATTACTTACGTTATAAACTGATTCTATCCTTCTATCTATGCATGTGTGCCTGATGAAGGGCTTAAAGATTCTGCCAACGTTATACGGCTAAAGCTGTTCCTAGTGATATACTCCCCAGTGTGTGCTATCCTCGGACGCTACACAAGTTCTACTTCTCTGTCAGATTTGTCAAACCATGGAATGCCCTCCCTGTAGACGTTGTGATGTCACCATCGCTGGAAAGCTTTAAAAGAAACCTTCACAGTTTTATGTTCCAAAATGAGCCGAAGCGATGAGGAATTTATCTTAACCCTCGAGAGTCGTGCACCACTTGTCATATTTTATGACCACCTTTTGTACCTTTGCAACCCACATGGTTTCTCTGTATATCGCACTTAATTTTACGTTACAAATAGGGTACTCGAAGGCCCATGCCTATTTCCCTCAATAAATTGAATTGAATTGAACTATGAATCAAGAATTATCTGACACACTGAAAATAAGCCCAAAATATTATTCCAGTATAGTAATAGCCTACTTAAAAACAAGGATCCGGTTGCCGTACTTAAGGATGATAGTGGTGTTAAACCAGTTGAAAATGGAGGGAAAGCCAAGTACATGAGCCGGTTCTTTGCCTCGTTATTCACTTGGGAAACTGAGCAGCAGTTTTACCACGTAAATAATGCTATTAAAAACTCTAGTCCGGTGTTAGAATCTATATTCTTCCCAGAATCCGTAGAGGAAAGATAGTTCCAGAATCCATGCGAAGCAGTCATCGGGTCCGGACAATAAACCGACCAAGTTCTTGAGAGAATTGGCAAGCGAAATCTCTGGGCCACTAGTGCATATTTTCAATTCATCATTTTATTTAAGGAGACTGCCATTCTTGACCTTGAAGACCCTATAAGCACCACCAATTATTTGTTCTCCAACTTGGACAATTTGATCTTAGTTACCACTTCACTAGGACTGTTCTGGACAACTGTTTCAACTGCACGTACTTACTTGCTTCCTGCTCATCTGGAATTCTTTCTTGTGCCGAAATTCGTCATAAAACGGCATCAAATTGGAATTTGTTTATCATCTTATTCAAGTTGACTGCGCAGTCTCTGCACCAATAAAAACTGACAATCACTCAGGGAACCAAACGTGTACAACCTCGTGTAGATCTGAAGTTATCCAGGACCTTCGACATCTCCGAACGGCTGAGTCGTTCCTGAATATCCTTCATACCGTTTATAGTACTTTTCAAAAGCGTTTTTGAACAAGTATAAACATTTTTACTCATATTGCATTAAATACTCGCCATACTCCAAAGCCAGTCGGAAATTTTCGTTACACGCACAAAAGAGAACATACTTTTACACAGTGTTTTAACATTCATGGACTCAAAACAATTGTTTGCTAGCAACAAAACCAGTCACGGAACTTCCTTTAAAGGAAAGCCTGTTGAGCTGGCTTCGACATACACGACTGGCACTCAACCAGTTTATACTTACAACCAAAAACCAGCAAAGCGCGCAAAAAGCATAATGGCAGCCAAATCCGTCGGCTACGAGGACGAATCTTGCGTTTGGATGTTCTTATATTTTACTAAGAGTTCAAAAATTAGAAAATGAGCTTGCAGACTTAAGAAAGCTCTTGCAAGATAACATTATTCGACGAAATACGCTTAGCAATATTCCAGTTAAAAAGGTAGTGACTAAAGCACTAAAAGTATCAAAAACGACAACTTGTTACAGCTCACAATGTTCGGACGTGAATACCCATAATGACCAGATAACAGGAACGCAGTCTCTGAATACTACGGACGACGACCAGAGCAAACAAAAAATCTCATCCTGCTATCTTGGGTGTTCTAAAGAGCCCGTAGTTGAATCCCAAGAAACAAACGCGTGGCAAGCTGCAATGGGGAAACACCACAACAGGAGGAAAAAGTCAAAATCAACTCTTATGGATTCATTGAAGCCTTCAAATGAGAGTCTGGTCAGAGGTAGACAAAATCCCAACGAGAGCTCTGTAAACCGTTCTCGTGCCCCTAAGGAGAACTTAGTAGGAAGCGAAAATTCCAAGCATCAGGATCGGCAACAGTGTTTAGTTATTCAGTGTTTGCACGAGTCAAATGCAGTCCGACCTGAAGACCGTGTCGCCGAAGACCTTGCTTCGTTTAATGGCCTCTAAACCAGTTGCTCCCACCGGGCGTGGAAGTAAAAGTTATTAAAGCATTCCGGATCGGCAAAAAGTCTGAAGACAGCCTAGGAACGCCGCGACCGCGACCTCTTAAAATAAAGCTTGAGAGCAAAGACTAAATCAAGGCGATCATATCCAAAAAAACCTAACCTCCGTCACTCGCATAAAGAGGTTTTTTAACCGGACTACTCCCCTGCGGAAAGGCTGAAACGCCGGGAACTTGTCTTGGAACTACAATCAAGACTGAAGGCTGGCGAACACAATCTGACTATTTTCAAGGGGTAGGTAGTTCAAAAGAATACGAATTTTCCATTGAACCAACTGATTGTTCTTAGGACAACGGCAGCCACCTAACTAACGCCAAAACCATCAGGGAACCAATTACCCAAAGAGATGTCAGAACTGATTCCATAACGCCCAGCGTTCTCACTAAAGAAACCAGAGTTACCGAAAATCATCAAGAAACGGAAAAGACATACGAGCTTGACGTTAGAGGAGACGCAGTTGGGCCCATAAAATTGACAAACGCAACAGGAAATTTGGTTGGCGCAAAATTAAAGTGCTTGTATACAAATGCACAAAGCCTTTTATCAAAACTTGATGAGTAAAAAATTTGCCTTGCCGAAGTATCTCCGGATATGATAGCAGTTACCGAAACCTGGCTGTCAGGCAGTATTAGAGATAACGAAATAAAATTGTCTGGATACCAAATATATCGGAGGGACAGAGAAAACCGACAGGGTGGTGGAATAATTGTGTATGTGAAAGACGTGCTAATAGTGTCTGACAAGACGAGCAAGTTTGCGTGCAGCACGGAAGCCATATGGTTGAACATCAAGGCTCTTGGCTCTCCATGTCTGGATGTTCTCATTGTCTATCGGCCACCTAGGATAGACCGAGTCGCGGACACCCACTTGTTGGAACAATTAGAAAATTTCTCCAGTCGACCTTATGTCATGATTATGGGTGACTTCAACGCACCAGGAATTAACTGGAGCACTTTTCAATCATCATGCCCAAAATCGACTTTTAATTATGTTTTTCTGCAAAAGACCTTGAAGGCACTCCTCACACAACATGTCGCTTTCCCCACCATAACACGTGAAGGACAAAGGGCTAACTGTCTTGACCTGGTTTTCACGAAAACATCAGGCAGCATTGACGAGATTATTTCAATGCCTCCCCTCGGTCGTAGTGATCATGTGGTGCTTATATGGGACTACTCCTTATTCTCTGTTGCGCCTGCTATAAAGGAAAACGGCGTTACGTTTGGCGAGGAAACTTTCATCAGATGCGAGCAGATTTAACAGATATCAACTGGACCTCACTGTTTTCGAGTCCCGGGAACGAAGATTGGGAGTCCTTCCGAAATGTTCTTCTGCAACTTATGGACAACCACTGCCCACTAACGAGTGTCCATCACAGCAAGCGTCCTGGGTGGCTAGACAGCAACTTAAAAAGCGAAATAAACAGGAAGCACAAGTTGTGGAGAAAATATTGCGAGTCTAATCAAGTCGCCTATTTAAATAAGTATAAAACACAGAGAAACAAAATGAGAAGCCTTATTCTTAAAACGCAAAGAGAATTTGAGAAGACTTTGCTGCAAAAGGCAACGCAGAATCCAAAGTTAGTCTATAGTAACATCCGTAGATGTACAAGGAATAAACATCAAAAACCACTGATTAAGACTGCCGTGGGCGTCCAAATTTCTGAAAAAAGGGAAAAAGCCGAATACTTATCACAGTTCTACCGCTCAGTCTTCACAAACGAGGCAAGGTTCCTTCGTCACTCAGTGGATAACCCGCCAAATGCAAGCATTATCCACATACTATTCTCAGAATTTATTATCCAAAAGGAATAAAAAGAACTAAAAGAGTCGAAATCCCCAGGTTCAGACGAGTTTCCACCCAAGCTTCTGAAAGAACTCGCTAATGAACTTTCGCACCTCTGTCAGTGCTCTTTCAAAAGTCATTTGACTCCGGAACACTTCATTTAGATTGGAAGCTGGCACATATAACTCCCTGGTACAAAAGCGGTAACCGGGCGTCAGTGACAAACTACAGGCCCATAAGCTTGACATGCACCAAAGGACCTAATACGGTACCTTGAAGGACACCACTAACAATCGGGGAAGCACTTGAGTATGAGGACCCCACTAAAAATTTTTTTTTCGATCATTTAGGTATTATCTTATAAAGTCAGTAATCGGACTACGAAATCCTATAGCTTCGTGTTTAGGTGGAAGTCGTCTATGAGGCACTTTATCGAATGCCTTACTAAGATCAAAATAGATAACTACTACAGGTAGATGATCATTACGAAGAGAGATTAGTAGATTTAGAAAAGACATGTGGCAGGTTTCACAAGAGCGGTCCGGTAAAAAGCCATGTTGGGAAACGTTGATAATTTGATTACTTATGCAAAAATCCGTGATTTGTTTTGCAATTATATGTGTCAGCTTCATTTCAATTGGAAGCTGGCACATATAACTCCCTGGTTTAAAAGCGGTAGCCGGGCGTCAGTGAAAAACTACAGGCCCATAAGCTTGACATGCATCCTTGGCAAGATTATGGAAAGGATCATCAAGAGCGAATTGGTGAAATTCCTAGAGACTCATAATTTGTTATCAAGCTGTCAACACGGGTTCAGAAAAGGAAAGATCATGCACAACGAATTTGCTGTATTCGCTCCAGAGGTGGATCCAAGCACTTGAAGATAGACACGCGGTTCACATTGCCTTCATTGACTTTCAAAAGGCCTTCAATACTGTGCCACACGAGAGACTGCTGTACAAGCTAGAAAGAATTGGAATCCGAGGTAACCTCCTCAAGTGGATCGAAAACATCCTCATGGGTCTGCGCCAGGTTGTGTGCATCGGCCAAGAGAGGTCAAGTTCTGCTGCGGTCAAGAGTGGGGTTCCTCAGGGTTCAGTACTAGGGCCAATACTGTTTTTAATATACGTAAACGATTGTGTCAGGAATCTTGACTGTGAAGCAGCAATGTTTGCCGATTACATTAAAATCTGGAATGTAATCCAGAGCCCTGCTGACGAAGATAAACTGCAGATCAACCTTACTCGGTTGGAGGAGTGGTCGAATCATTGGCTTTTGCGGTTCAACGTCGATAAGTGTACAATACTTCGCGTAGGCAACCCATCTGGATCTGCCGAAAGTAGAAGTTACTTTCTTAGCGGTGAAGCCTTAAAAGACGTGAAAACTCAAAATGACCTTGGTGTGCTGACGACCACCACCTTAAAACCATCGTCTCACTGCTCGAAAGTGGCAAAGAGCGCAATTGCGGTGTTGCATGCCATCAGACGAGTCTTTTTGGATTTCGAAGAAGATCTCTTCGCTAAGACTTTTGGAACATTCATTAGCCGCATTTGGAATATGCTATGCAATCATGGAAACCCTGGACAGTTCAAGATCAGAACTGCCTCGAAAGTGTACAGAGGAAAGCCACCAAAATGGTTAGAAGTCAAAGCTCCTCGCCATATCCAACCCGCCTAATGAATCTTAATCTGTTCCCTTTGAGTTATAGGCAAATGCGTGGTGATCTCCTGCAGACATTCCGCATTGTGAAGGGATTGGATTGTTGCCTGGAATTCTCGGATTTCTTTGAATTTGCCGCCACGACCCATCTCCGAGGTCACCCATTGAAACTGCGTGTCCAGTAGGCGAGACTGGATGTGCGCAAGTTCTCCTTCTCTGGCAGAGTGGTTAAACCATGGAATGCCCTCCCTGAAGACGTTGTGATTTCATGATTACTGGAAAGCTTTAAAAGGAACCTTGACAGTTTTATGTTCCAAAACGAGCCTAAGGGATGAGGAATTTATCTTAACCCTCGCGATTCGTGCACCACTTGTCATATTTTATGACCACCTTTTGTACCTTTGCAACCCACACGGTTTATCTGTATACCGCACTTAATTGTACGTTACAAATAGGGTACTCAAAGGTTCATGCCTATTTCCCTCAATAAATTGAATTGAATTGAATGTGCAAATCTATACCCGACATACAAGGATGGGGGTCAAACCAACGTCAACAATTATCGGCCCATCAGCCTTTCCTGCATTTGCTGTAAAATAATGGAAACTGTAATTAAGAAAGCGGCAATGAAGATCCTGGAGGAGAACCCCTGGCTGTCAGGGCTCTATTACGGCTTCAGACATAACAGCTCTTGTCTTTCCAGATAATTGCGCTCAACCGGGCAGTGGACTTGCGCACTGGATGAAGATGGTAGAATTGACGTAATCAAAACTGATTTCCAGAAGGCATTCTTTAGCGTCCCACACAAACGGCTAATCTATAAATTATCTGAAATTGGAATTGCTGATATGGATCACAAATTTATTTCAGGAAGATCGCGAACAATTTGCATCGATGCCACATAGTTAACCCCTACACCTGTTCTTAGTGGTCCCCCAAGACTCCATCCTAGGACCGTTACTCTTCCTAGTCTACATTAACGACTGTGCTGACAACCTCGGTTGCAGTGCCATAACGTTTGTTGACGATGTTAAAATCTGAAGGGCTATTAAATGAGACGCCAACAGACTGGCAATTCAAGATATTCTTAACTGACTTAGCAGCTGGTCTGCTCACTGGCTCTTAGAGTTTAACATTAGAAAGTGTGTAGTCCTAAGACTATGTACTAGAATGACGGATGAGGAGGATGATTTCTTCCAAAACCTTCCCAATGGGCAGCCACTTTCAAATATTCGTGAACAAAAGGACCTCGGTGTTCTAATAACCTCCTCGCTTAAACCATCTTCGTAGTACGCAAAGGCAGCAAAACGCGCTATGCATGTGCTATTTTCGCTGAGACGCAGATTTCGTCCAGCTTGATAAGGATCTGTTTGGAAGGACCTATGGAGCGTAAGTTCGGTCACACTTGGAATATGCTGTTAAGGTCTGGCGTTTTTGGGCAAAGAAGTATTATAACCAGCTGGAAGGGGCGCAGACGAGGGCTTCAAAGATGATCAAGAATCTTGGTCATCTGCGTTACGAAACCACATTGGCTGAACTTGAGTTTTTTCCTCTTAAATTACTGGCAACTATGCGGTGAACTCAGTAAACCTACCGTATTGTCAGAGGTCGTTAGTGCGCCCTAGATTTCGATGAATTCTTCGAACTAGCTGGGACGGATCACCTGTGGGGTCATCCTATTAAATTGAAAAGGAAGGTGGTCCATACGGACGTCCGACGGAACGTTTTCTCGCAGAGGATCATTGGAGCACGGGACGGACTCCCTTATGCACTAGTCCTTTCAGATAGAGTTGAAGCCCTTAAATGGAAGTTAGATACTCATATGCTGCCAAACGTCTGTACCTATAATCAACATTTTGTCAGTGGCGGTAGTTTTCGCCTCGCTCACACCTACCGCTGACTTCAAATGTACACTTATCGGATTTATTGATGTAAAAGTTGATTATATTGCAGTTTTTTTAATGTAAATAGGGAGCTTAGGGGCTAAAGCATTATTACCTTAATAAAATGACTTAAAGTGACTTAACAGTGGGATCAAGACATATTCAACCTGAAGGATCACTGAACATGTATGTCAAATAATAGTCATTACTGTTATCTCTATGTATATGCAAAGTATGTATGTATGTATATGATGTAGCAGCAAATTCCTGTAACATTAACGGTATTTTCAAGCAAATGTAAATCCATTGTATGTTTGAAATTTGTCTGTCATGTTCATCAGTATGACGTCTTCTGGGATTCCCGTTTCCAGGCTACGACAAAACGCTGCGAAAACGAGTGGCGACGAACATTAGGGTAGAATAAGGTTACTCGAAACTTGGGAGAATTTCCACGCAGGGTAGTTTTTCTGGCAAAGCAAAAAGAGAAAAGCACAGTCCTTATTCCTCACGAGGCAGTATTTCTGTATGATATCACCACGAATCTGCCTGTACTGCAGAGGGAAATGGTAAAAGGGTGTCAAGTTTGCATTTGTATGTTAAAGACTTTAAACCCTCCATGACGATTTTGTTGCCCTCCTATGACCCTTTCCAGCAAATTGAAATAGTTTTTCAGACAGGGTTTCACACCTGAAATCCATATTGCAGGTTTGAACGAATAAACGTCTCGTTTACTTTTCCAAGTATTTCCTTATCGATACATACGACATTTCTTTTAATGGCAAACAGGAAACTGGATGCCCATCTGGCTATCCTGACACATTGAGTGGAGGGCTTAATGGAAGAAAAAATGGTGATTCCTAGATTCTTTTGATAGAATACGTTTGACAGCCACCTTCAGTCAAGGAAGCATTCATGGGAGTCGCCCATCACGCTCGCTTACTTCGTTTTGAGTCGCAGTGTGACGCAGTTGAGTCCTTCTTGTTAAGTCCCTTAATCAGTACTGCATTTGATTAGTTGCCATATCTTGATGTCGTCTGAATAAATGACTCCCTTTCCATCCTATCCATTCATACAATCATTGACATAGATAAAGCTGAAATGGCCCAAGGGTGGAGACCTGAGGTATACCTCTCACAACCGGCACGGAAAATGATTTCGTATTGACAATGCACACGGAATACTAAGGATGCGAAGCAGTATCACAATTGAAAGAGATGCCAAGGCGAAGGCAGCATACATTACCAATGCTCGGAACATAATCAGCCAGGATTGCCAAATACTCACAATGTACTTACTAAGTTAAGGCCCACCTATCCATCCAAATTACGCTAATTAAATGCATTAGGAAAACATGAAGCCGTTATTTTGCCACAATATGCATCTTATAGACAGAAACTTCCACAAAACTCCTGAGAAGGATAGACTTGGTACATAATAGTCTTGATGGTCATACTCCTCACAAAATTTCGTATATATTGAATTGTCGGTCGAATGAAAAGTATACATCCACGCACTTGGTATCGAACGCCATCGCATTTACGCTTAAATTTAACGCAGAAATAACACAGTGAACAAGCGGGCACCTTCCGGATTTAAATAAAATCCGGGTCCCTAAAATCCATTTAATCAACTCTTTTCTTATCTGTCGAAAGTTCTAAAGAACATACTCCAAGTCATTGAACCTCTTGACATTTAGTACGTACAAAAATTCCTGGAAGTCCAACACGACAAAATAGAACGAGTGCTATTGTACCACACATGAAAATATTTGAATACGGTACCGCTTAATTTTGTATACAGAGACATTCTGCATGATTTATGATATATATGAAGAATGGCACAAATCAGACCAAATATTCAGGAAAGATAATAAAAATACTTCGTAAAAACGTTTAAAAACTTTTACAAACGTTATAAAAAGGGACTATTACATTTTCAAAAAACCCAAAGAAATGCGCAAGATGATTAAAATTTGATGAGTACATTTTACTAGGCTGATATACGGGCGGAGTAGGCAAAAGGGGTCAGCAGGCCGTTGCATGTCTGTGTTGTGCTCGCTTGTCGTATTGTTTTTATCGAATTCCACAGAATGCTTTTTCATTTTTCCTTTTTATCTCTGATTCTTTGGGCTAACACGACTTTCCGAACATTTTTAGATTTTTATATCTGCTTTGCCACCGCAGGCAATATCATTTCATCAATTCACTTAGAGAATATTTCCGTAAATCACCCTCAAACGTTAACTCTAATAGTTTACTGGCTGGAGTTTATTCTAGAATTGTTGATTTTACTCTTGACGCAATACTATGAGGGAATATGCGAATTCGCAAAGCACCTTAACATACAGATTGGATCCTGCTACCTGGCCCTGATAACATTTACTAGCATCTTTAATTGCTTGTGCAAGAGCCATGCGCAGTTAGTTCGGCTGATGCGACGCCCCCTAACAAAATGGAGATATATTTTGAGACGCCTACTGGCACAAGCATAATCAGGAGCATCGCATCCAGCAAATCGCTGCAAAGTTTCAAAATTGGGCCTTGGATCCGGAGCTTGACCTTACTTAAAAGAATGGGAACATGTTGCTTTTGTTCCCAGCAAGCATCTCACGGATCTCTTTAGAAATTTTAAAATATAAATTAAAGTACAGAACTTTTGTTTCCTCGATCTTGGCTTTTAACTGGCCATCTGCTAACCCCAATCAGTGCATGGCGCAATGAAAAGAAACTCGGCTGGTCAAGCGTGTTGGTGGTAATTTTTTGCCTCGTTTTAGCGACTTTTTATTCTTTTAATGCTGCTTTTACCTTGAGTACCGCGTTTGTAAACGTTGAGACCCACGCCCTTCAGAACAGCCTGCTATTTAGTTGACGAGGTGAACTACTGTTCCCCGGCGTGTTTATGCGTGTGTTTGTTTATAATAATGCACTTGCGCAAGGTCTAACTTAATTTGTATTCCCGCATCTATTGGCTTCCAAAAGCAAAGAGTCATGACAGTTGGAGATTGCTTTACGAGATAGTAACTCACAAAACCAAATAACATGTCTCTATGTGCCTCGCACCACTTTTTTATTCAATCATCCGAGCCTTAGCTTTAACCAAAGTCAAAGTCTCGGATCACACGTAAGGGAGAATAATTTTAAGTATATATTACGAAATAGCCACTTTGGTCCCTCTCAAAATGCATATCAAAAGCTACTCGTCCTGTCAGTTCGCACCTTTGCAAGCCACGATTACTATCCCGTCTGGACATTTGGAAGGCGAATGTGCTTGTTTTAAGAAGCCGTTACACCTTGACAAGTTTTCCACATAAATACCGGAGTATATTGTTGACTGGTAACCTCCAAAGTTCAAAATTTAACCCTGATAGATTCGGTATATGGAAGAATGCAGTGAATTACTCTTGAGGAGCTTACCGTAATACTAATCTCGTTTTTTCTTCACTTCCCTACCTTGGTGGTATATCACTACTTTTCAACAAGCTGGTGATTAGACTGGGTGCAGTGGTTGTTACGGCATGAGGCCCCTGTCTCTATAACAAGTCATAAGCATTCGGGACAGTATTTAAGGCTTCACGCAGACTGCTCAGCTCAACTATCGAATGCTATGAGTCAGTATCACCTCGATTTGGTTTAGTGCAACGGCCACTCAGTCAGTCCGGGAAATCTAACAAATCACCAGAAATGTAATTAGGCTTTACTCTCTCATGCCCTGTCATCTTTGGTGATAGAATATAGACAATAATTAAGAAGCGGTTTTGAAAGAAAAGATTCGACCTACTGTAATTCATTTTGTGCCAAATCTTGTTAAATCACGCTTCTTAAGTCGTAAGTAACAATGTTTTATGAATCGTGAACACCAATAATCCTGGGCTTTCTCTTGATCAATTTTCACAGCCCACTATTTGAAACTGTTATCCGGCCTATACTAACCTATCCTGAGATGGGCATAAACCAGTTTCACTACTGTGATGATTGTCTGCTCGACTTTACTGTTCTTAGGTTTTCACTCTACAAAAGGGTTAACTATTTTTTGCTTGAACAATAATTAATTACCCAATCTTATTTTTCTTGTTGTTTTCTTTCGATTTTCCATCTTCAAATATCATCGTTTGACGCTAGTGATGCATACAGTGTGACTATGCGTTATGTTGTTTATACAATGCGTATGATACCTCGGTATAAATTTTTACATCGATCGCGTCAGGTTATTGCTTTTCTTGAGATTTATTACCCAAATATATTTAGTAACATGAAACTTACTTTATCGATACTACTGAACCCACCTAAAGCGTTTTTATTTTGCTTTAACTACTTTGAACTATGTTTTGCAGCGCAATTAAAATTTTGCTGCCACAACCGAATGATTAACTCCAGAGAAACTTGCCCTATAAGGTTTACCTAAATCGTAGCCAAATCTCTGTGATATTTGACTCTTGTAGTGTTTCATAAAGGACCAGTTCAGGTCGTATTTTGGTTGGCGTCGTCAGGTTCTTGTCCAGGATACTTGCCCGTGGATACAGGGTTAACAGTTACTGACAATCGTAAATGATATCCCTGACACCTCTACGATAGATTTTAATTTGGATCTCATGCGCAAATTATCTAAAATAAATCCAGCAGTTAGACTTTCTTTGAGTATATCGCCAAGAAGTACGGTGAAAACCGATGTCTTCGTTTTGGCACGGCGATATTTCTTACAATTCCACCGCCTAACAGGGAGCCTCGAACTCCTACATCCAAAGCCCCACCATGAGTATCGTCGCCCATACAACCTCACTTTTACCATGTCTGTCGTGTCGTCATACTCATCTGTTACCACTATCCTAAGATTAACCGATACATACCGGTTTATTATCGGTCACGGCCTGCAAATATACTTATGATCTGCCAGGAATACGCGTTCCTGACAATCGGGTCCCGTTATCTCTGCAGAGTGAATTGTCTCTACTGAACTCTTTCAGCAACGAAAACATTGGTTCACCACGACCATCTCTAGAATTTAACCGCTGCCGGTCTTCTCCCGTCTACGACAGCTTCAACTGCACACTTATTGGGCCTTTTTATTTGCTTAAAACTGGTCCCAGATAGCCTAACCGATTAGACTGCATTGTCGCCATTGTCTCTTATGGAGTCTGAGCATAAGTTGCCTTGTGCAAACTTTCCATTTACTTTCGCTTCCTTTCAAGAGCTCTCTCATCCGTTCTAATTTCTTGGCTATAAAGTCGTGCGCAGCATACCTAACAAAGTACTTAAACTAGAAGTTCCTCTACATTCTAACAGCATGAGTGAGGGGTTAAACAAAAAATACCAGAAGCAGCCTAGCAATTTTTTTCTGCAGGTTCTACATCTTTTGTTTTTAATTTAGTGAGCTCACTAATTTATAGATCTTCACTTCTGCTGATACTGAACGTAGGACTCATTGGCAAGCATTGAAGTGTAGATTTTTGCGTGATACGCAAGATGTTTGAAGGCAATATGGATTGCAAAAGTGTTGAATTTAAAGAGGCTTTGTTGCTACTTTGTTTTCGAAGATAAACCAAACTGATGCATTTGCTGCAGCTACGATTGTGTCTGGGCCAATAGGCCTCGACGCTCTTTCCTGCCGTGCTTTTCTGCGTTTGATTTGTCGTAGCGAACCTGGTTAGCTCTAATCATTTTTTCCTCTGTCGTCAGAACATAAGAACCGAAAATGCAAAGATCACCTGAACGTCCTGATAAGTGGTTTGAAGTGAGGTTTTCAGTTTTCTTCGCCGCTTCCACTGAGTGGACTGAGCGCTCGGCAGTAAGCCCAGAGGTTGTAGGTAGTATTTCGTGAATGAATTGAGATACTTCGTGATGGTTACAACTATTACCGATTTGTTGGAGGCGAAGTGTGAAAACTTCACTTTGCAGATCGTTCTCAGACCACGATGGTCGAAGATATCCAGTTTTCTGTTTTTTTTTTACTAGATCACTGCCCTCATTTCGTAGCCACAATAGCGAACCTGTAATGACTGATTTTTATTGCTGGCAAAATATTATGCATGCCCCAGGTTATGTAGCTTCTAAAATGTATACGAGAAGTATCTATAAGAACACTGATGTCAGATCTGCTCTTTCCGTTGAATGTCAAAATGGTGCCGAGATATTTAAAGCGGCCAACGTTTTTCAGCTGGTATTGGTTACCCAAAAGGGTCCCTTCTCTTGGTGAGGGTGCAACTGAAGGTCATTTTAGTTCTCGCGGTGCTAGTCGACCATCTGACTTGGAAACTCTTTTATGTAAGTCTTCGTAGCTCAATGGTGCTCAAGCCGTGTTTACATTGTAACCGAGGTCGATCGGTCAGAACCTAGGTACGCGATTTACACCACCAGAAGCACTTAGAGCCCCTCTAAGAATGCAATCAATTATGTAGTTCAAGAGGACCGATACCTGACTGTGTTTTAACCCTCAAGAGAGGTCGTTATAGGCCAGCTTATGGAAACAATGGAGGCCGTAGTAGGTTCTTTTTTTCTGGCGCCACCTAGCTTCCTTATCCACTACACGAACTCGCATGGGGCTGACCAAATAAGCAGGACTAGTTCAAGTCTGAATATCATGTCCTTCTACTGACGACCATCTCGGTACTCGGCTTGAGCTCATTTCGTTTTTGAAATACGTTTACTTAGAAATCGTATCAAAACGTAACTCAAAAATCATCGCACTAATAGCAGTCCGATATACAGTAGTAGTTTTGCATACAATCTGCAAGGAAAGTTAATCCACAGTGTGCGGCCCCGTTTTATCGGCCCATGACGATTCAATAGGGGTCATGCTCTCCAAGCACCTTGTTATGCAGCTCCAGGATTGAATCGATGATTATTCCTGCGCAAGATGGACACGGATGAAATGGTTACTGGAGACAGTTATAGACTGAAGGATACACTAGCCCTTGACCTTGATTGAGTTGCCAGCGGTATGGGCTTCATTCAGTACGCACAAAAAGTCATTTGGGACGGGACGTTAATCACTGATTTGAAAAATGTTCACAGTAGAATCTGAGTTTTGAGACTTATGGGGCCTGCTGCATGTAGGTCGTCACTTCAGCACAGTATTTCTTTCGACTTCCTCGTCTTCTCTGGTGTGAACTCGTGCAGCTGTTAGGGGGTCGTTACTACAGTTCGAGCTGTTTACACGACTATATGTAGGACTTGTGATTGCTTAATTCATCCTAGTACCGCTTGAAATCAAATAAACCGTTCAACTTCCTTTTGTGCTTCAGACTTCAGCGGGGATACACATTTCATTCTCATTAGATTCCACTTTTAAACCGCTACCGGAGATAAGTTTCCCGAGCACCAACTATGTTCGACTATATTAATTTCATGACACCAAGGTTTTTAATTTTAGCTATTTTATTCCCCCCCCCCCTAAGGCGTAAAATTTTTAGTAATTGCAGATCAGAACATGATCAGTCTCAAAAATGGTGCCGGTTTTGTCTTCACACTATGACCTGTTTTCATAAACCAAACGCCAGAACTTGCGGTTGGCTTCAATATAATAAATCTAGGTGGTTGTGGAGCTGTAGATGAAGTACCAAGTTAGCAGATCATGAGCTAAATGCTGATGCTACCGATTTTGTCAGCAACACAGAGAAGCATTTATCCACTCTTACATGGATACCTAAGACCCTAAAGGCCAATTAGGTGGTTGGCTTCGAGGTCAGCTGGTCCTCTCTGTTCGTTTACGTTACCAGATCAAAGCAAGGGACTTTATTAGCAAGCTCTTGCAGCTTTGAGTAGAATTCAACCGGATTGTGCTGATTGACAGTTGAAACAGGCTCGTAGACAAAAAAAGAAAAAAACATTGACAAAATGTAGTTTCCATGATACTCTTGCCATTCACCGACTGACTCTCATGCCGAAATCTCCGTTCTTTCCGGCTGAATTACACGAACGCCGCACCATGTATTCTAGAAGCATCATCTAGGTTGTTATGACACCACAAGAGAGCGTTCACTAGAACCTTGCTATTTTTGGCGTTTATCAGGCAATGCGAGTCACGACAGTGCCCTTCTCATCGATTCCACCGCTTTTATGTGCTGAATCAAGTCGTATAATGTTAGTCACCCGAACTGTGCGAATTCATCAGTGAAAGGAAGGTGGACGAGCATTTTATCCCCGTAAGCTGTTAGAAACAGCTCGATTTTCCCACTATCCTCGGAAATTGAATGAAGACACATTACTCTCTACAAACGTAAAATATATATTTGTTACTGTTCCAGCAGTTAAATATATTTTTGCAAAACCTTGTTTTAGGTTTTATCTGCCCAGGAGAAATCGTAATGAAAAAGGACAAAACAGAGAACTCTGCGAAGCAGGTTTGCACACAATGCTTTTAAATAATCTTAACCTAATGTCCGTTTATCTTAGGTAATCTTTTAAACCGTAGTTGCTTTCACACGCCTGTTGGTAAGGAGTCGCGGGGTACTGAGATTCCCACTTTCGTGCTCGTAGTAGCCTTTGCATCTGCCTTCAAAAAGTCGTCACTTGTTCTTTCTGACTGTACCTGCTAAACCGAATCCTCCCTTAGTCTAAATATTTTGAAAGCAAAGGCGTATTTGGCTGGTTGCAACCAGGGATACCCTACTGTTGCCACATTATTTTTTGGGGACTACTAGGACTAGAAGTAGACAACTTGATCGCCTAGGCAACGAATAAGAAAAATTAAGTAAACAGTAAAAGAAATGAGAAGAGTAAGAGCTTGCCATCGTTCGGAATAATAAGACCTCTACTTGAATTTTCAGATTGATTTAATATCCTCACGGGCTTGAGGAATTGCCTTTGATTTAAGAAAACTTGTGCTATCGTTCTTCCAGCCATGGTAATGAGCCGGAATGTCGGGCAACAGACACTGTCTGCCATCGTTTTAGAACAACAATAGTTGGCTTCGCTTCTATTATCTGAGAAGCAGGTCTTTTTGTACACTGCCATATTGTTTTCCTTTGATCACTTGGCGAATGAAGGTACTTGTCGTGGGCCCATAAAAGATATCGTGAAGTGCGCGGTCGAGTACCGGGGAATCGCCCTCATGGTTGCCGAATGTTGTCTGCTCTATCCTCCGCAAACTTTAAAGCGTATTCCCGCTGAAAAAAACTCAATTTTACAGTAAATTACGTAGAAATGTTGCAGTCACTTTAACCTTTAATCAGACGTCGTAGAGGCCCACGTCGTTCACCGGTAGAGCTGATACGGTGTTACTTCACTACGGCGATTTTCAGACCTGAAAGTTTCGGGATTTATTCTCAGGTACCCATCTTTGATGTTGCTCGGGCTGGTTGCAACTGTGTGGTAAGCATCGTGATTTTCACGTCGACCTTCCAACGGAGATTTTCGCGTTTTTGGACTTTTGGTGCTCTTTGGCGTGATGCAAGTTAAGGCAGAAACTAACACCGATGACAACCATTCAGAGAATCGTTTTACTTTCATCCTAGTTTAGAAGAATTGGGAGGGCAGTGCGATTGAAGATGGCTCTAGAACCCAGAGAAGAGCCTTCGGCGGGTCGGATGGAAGGAGGCCATTTTCAGGTGTCTGCTAGTTACGGAAGGTTTTGTCCGTAAATCTGCATCCTGCTTTGAAACCCCTTTCCATAAAGTTTTTTCAAAGCGGCTGTATTAGTTTTAAATAACTTGATGGGAAGGATTTTCAAAGCAAGATGGTGATATAGGGGCCAAATCTTCAGCACTGCATTTCCTCGAGGAAGATGGGCCTGCTCGACACTTGACAGGTTAAGGCATTGTTGTCGACTGCAAGGTTGATGAAGCTCTCAGTACTGTGTTCAGTCTGCTTGTTCAGACAAGTGTGTGTTCCCTCGCACATGTTTTCGTACCTGCTTGTCTGCTGTCACCTTCGAGTAAGACTTTTCGACCGACTATCACAATAATTACCTTTGAGATCACAAACGAACTCATTTATTCCATATCACGATGAACGGAAGCTTATCTTAAATGAGGCTTCACATTGCTCTTCTGCTGTCCACATTGAGGTTCAGACCGGAGTTGAAGTTTAGGGTGTGGAGTCTGTTGATCTTATTCAGAAGATCAGCAGACACTGAACGGGTTTTTAATGCTGTTGTTGCTCCGCAGAAAACTGCTACAAGTGGTTAGGGGTCAAACATTTGGACCGGGCACGGCGGTAGATTTGTGACATTCTGTGCGACCGCGTGCACTCTAGTAGAGAGTGGCATGCGTGGACCGGAGTTTCGCGTCTTCTAAATTACACAGCACCCATTGTACTCTTACGTTTGCACGACAGACCTTACGGAGGTAGGCGTAGTCCGCCTGATGTCGGATTGAATTCTATGGACTGAATATGTACTCTGGTCGTGACAAGGTTGTAGGTGGGTTTGGCTTGTTGTTGATTACCTACTGCTCTTTTGCCATTTGTACAGGTAAGCTAGTAAACCAGTCACTAAAACCGAGTTGAGGAGCTCTATTAAAAAGTTTTCTCGGGACGAGGTATCCGCTAGAACTTGCATAAAATGTCAGGAAGTTCAAACGAACCACCTTTTATAATTCTTCTACTCCTTGAATCTGCTGGGCACTAGCTTGTGATTAGAATTCAGCAGAGTTACGTTCATGTATCTGCTGATAGTCGTTCCTGTTCAGCATAAGGCCGCCCGTCTAAAGAGTTGCCTGAAACATTGCCAGTTGAGAGATCTGATATTCCCCTGTCAAATGTGCAAGGCATTTGAAGCACTCATTCCACAACTGTAGAACGCGTCGGGAGCTAAATATACCCGCCTCGATTTAAATAATAAAATGAGCGCTTTACGTTTTGTCTTGAAGCTGCGGATATATCGCTAAGATACAAGGTAAGAGGCACCAGGTTGACCATTGCTGGCCTATATGCCGTCACTAACTCAGTAGCAAAACGAAAATGGACACTTTTAACTTGCAGACAGGATAGATTGGCACACAATCAAAACTATGTGATCCGCAGTGTTAATACCATCGCCGGATGCTCAACTAACTTGCGTTCAAACCTGACTCGGGCAGCCTAGGACTGAGATCTTACTGGCCGATGGTAGCAAATAAATCAGCAATGACCATTTCGATGCCTCCCCCTCATTGCTGGTAAATATGTACACATAAATGTCTTGAAAGTCTTGCTCCAGCGATCGTGTCTCTTCGAAAGCTCTTGTTCCGGCTATCGTGTCTCTTTCTTCGCAGATGTCTTACATCTTTTCAATAAATTTACGAAGTGCTGCTTTATGACGGGAATGATACCGTTTTTTGTCACAGAATAATTCAAAGCCGTCCGCGGACGTGCGTAACAATGTGAATGTACCCGACCAGCCCTCAAAAAACGCCAGCAGTAATGATGCCGCTGCCGCCTCTCCTCCCTGTGATTGATGATGCCAAAATGCACGAAATGGAGGCCCACCTTATGAAACAACTCACAAGTGTCATGCTAACCTCCCCCAGGAACCTTTCTACCCTAACACCCTCCAAACCTGCTAAGAAAAGCAAGGAGGACTATAAATTTTGGAAAACTCAGCCTGTTCCCGATTTGGGTTAGTTCCCTTGCTAATTTTGCCTGACAACGTCAGAGCGTACTATTCTCCAGCTTTTTTTACTTCTCACGCTTGTAGACCTACAGTGAAAGGTAATAGTGTAAGTTGAACATCGGAATCACACTTGTTCGTGATGAGTAGGTCACTGTTGGGCTGAAGCTTGCAACTCACCATTTTAACCACTTTCTTTGGGCCCCTTTAATCCATACCACGTCCCGTGTCCTAATTCCTCATAAATGTTTGCTAAGAGAAGTGGTTGACAGGCTATTTGTCACTTTGATCAAAACAAAGCTTGATTAATTGTCAACAGCACGTTTTAAGGCTGGCCTTGATGTTTTGGTGGATCGCCTACTGCGCTTTGGTGTGGCATGCGATTTCCAGCGAGCAACGATGTATTTTTTGATCATTACGCGTCATCCGCAGGGCAAATATGCAATTCATAAGAACTTCAATGTAGAACTTGCGAAAATTTCCTGCGTCAAGGTCCAACAAGTTCTTACTCTGCGGACAGGCTTCAAATCGAGTCGTGGCTGTGTTGACAGTGCAAACAGCTGTTATTAGTGATTCCCTTTGATATGAAGACAACATCCGAGTGGGTCTCCTATATTAGCTTCCTGGTGCCGATTGTAGTGACAGCACTCTACACGTCGGCCCACCACCACATTCTTGGGTAATTTTTTGCTGTTATTCTTAAAGAGCAAAATCGACATGACACAGTGTTTGCTTTTGAGCAGCGATCGGTGAGTGTAGGAGTGGTGTTTCTATTTTGACTAGCCAGTACTTTTGAAATACCAGCAGCTTCCTTTACGTTCACAGTGTGTTCCCTTTCCTCCAAATATGAAGTCCAGCCGCTAAATCATCTAGTCATCTAACGTTTTAGAGGTTGTAGGTTGTTTCTGATGTCCCTCTTGCACCACCTAACGCTGTTTACATGGACTGCCCGAGTAATCTGCACTGATCTTGGTCGTTGTTTCCTCGGAAGGGGTACCCGACAATGCTGTTGCCACCGATTGGATGTAGCACGACTCATATGCCTGGCTTGTGCCTGCCTGAAGAATGCATTGTAGGTGTCGCGTCAGCAGTACAAAATGCAGTTGATGCGTATTTTACACGGACGTACGCCTCGCCGTAACCGTCAATGGCTTGGCCGCGTGTTGCACACTGTAATGACCTAATTTTCTCAAGGTTATCCCAGTAAGGCAGGGTGACTGCGTGGCGACTTAAAACGTACGACCGCCTAATTGAGAGACTCAAGAGGGTTGAATAAAATTGCCCTTCTGCGTCTGTGAAGGTTAGGTTTGTTCCGCACATTTCCGTTAGTTGCAGGCAAATGCAACGCTGATTCATTGGCATCATTTTTGGGACCTCCGAAGTGGTCGTTGCTGGGGTATGTGGCACTATATGGCATGCATGAGAAGAATATTTATCACCTTGTCCATTCTGGTGGCATGGAGAGTTTCATTTCTTCGAACCAACTCCAACATCACCTGACCAGAAAGGAGCACGGTTTTCGTCTCCCGAGCACTCGTTACCTACGGCATGAGCATAGTCGTCCTTAGGTAGACCTGCTTCTCAGAATAAGTAAAACCGAACGAATTAGCAGCAAAGTACGCCTTCGCCAGTGGTCGCCACCGAAAAATGTGATGCAGAGCTGACGTCACTTTCATTATCAGAAAGGATACGCCAAAGAATTTGTCCTTCGCACTCAAAATCAGGGATTAAATCGTGGCCATGGGATCACCACGTCTGCATGAGAAAAAAAATGACTACCGTCATTATCGTCTGCGCTTTATTTGGGACGCGTTGAAGTACTGATTCTGGTTAGATTCTTATCTCCTTGTGCTTGTGCCGAAGGCGGACAAAGGACTGGCCCACAGAGATGCTAATGCATGGATTGAGATACATAAAATCATCCTGGGAGAGGTACTGGATTTTCACCAACAGGCCTGAGACAGTAGCAACACCTGCGTGCAGCATAAGCCGAACGAACTGACAAATTTCTGCGTGGTTATCAAAGCAATATATGGCCCAAAAACGACTGGGACCTGATTCTCCGACGGGGCAACGATGCTGTCAGGTTGCATTGACTGCTTCTCAATATAGCAGGCGCAGGACTGCTTGGTCGGTCACTAGGCCCACATTTGGGTTCAATAGCCTCAATTCTGGTGTCACCGTCGTAACACAGTGAAAATGGCATGAGAAGCTGTGGTCGATTCCTCCTAGACTTCGCTCACCCATTTCATGCGGAACTCACCCTGATTTCCTGCGAATTTACGATGTTTCTCGCGAGTACGCCAGAAGAACCATCATATACAGTTGCCCCCTTCTTTCGAACCTGCTATCCTTGTTATTCATCCTCACCCTCACTCTAAGCATCTCACCGAGTCTTGGGCGTTGCCCCAATCGTTGGAGCAAATTAGCTGCAACCAAGCCTAGTTCATTCCCCCACCAACCAGGGTACGGAAAGTCGCGCGTTTATTCCAAAACGTAACGACGGGCAACCAGGTTTTACGATTGCACCTCTTCGGGCGTGGAGCATAGTTGTTAATTAAGATGACTAACGGTTATCACAGCGAAAGTTGTAGTATCGGCTAATTTTCGTCAGGTAAGTAGCTGAAAACACAGCTGATAGAATTTTCAGGTAAGATATACTTAGCTGTGGCTAAATACCCGCGCATATCATGCGAGAAATTTGGCATATCATGAATGGGTTTTACACGATACATTAAGCACCGCAGCGTAAATTTCGCTTTGTCAAAAAGCAAATTAGAACTCCGTTGAAGCCAAAGCGTTAAGCACAAAGTTACTGTGACGACAAGCAAAATGCTCAGCCTTCAAAACTGCCTCGAACCCAGAACGATTGGTTGACTTCCAAACGCCTGCTCGTCGCTACTCACTTCTTTGCCCTTCGCCACATGTCAACCCCTAAACTCTGGCAGGCTGTTTTTCCATGACTGAATTCACCTGGCTGTGGTGCCGTCGCAATTAGCCCTGAGCTCACGACATTTTGTTGGTCTCAAGCCATGAAGGTCACCACTGCCGCGGGAGGGCGAGGTGGTAACTCATACGTGCATTATACTGAAGGATACTTGCGGTAAATCCGTCTCCCTCCCTTCCGTTCTTCTCCCAACAACCGTCTTTCAATGGCACTGCAAAGTCGATTAGACTGGCGATGGACGTGGGCCGAGATGTTGACGACTAACCTTTGCAACACGCCCTTGTGGCCTCCGTTCGATTTTTCTTTTGCCGGCTAAGTTACATTCCTGCGGATGTTCAGGACGTCGGAAGCAACCTTAACTTGCATCCTACCCCTTGCTCCAGCGATTTACAACATCGTATCCTTGATTGCAGCCAGTTTAATCGCAGGAACGATTAAAGGGGGAGTGGGAAGATTTTATCCACAAGATCAAACTGCACACTAGCGTTTATTTACTCATGACGCACAGCCGCATCTGTCTTGCGAGTGACACCGGCGTCCAAGGCCTTTCCTGGCTTTGCGAAGAACTGTGCTGCGGAAAAGGATACCAGGGCTTCAGCGCATCTCTAATCCTGCACCGATTTAGGAAAAGTCGGAATTTTAGTGTAAAATTCGGTCGAGTGGGCAACAAGCTTCACGTGCTTCTTTTCCCTCTTCTGCTCCCCCCTGCCGGGGCATTTTAAGTCTCGACAGGTGTTTTGCTGCAAGTCCCTTTTTATGCTGCCAGATGATTGCGATAGTAGCTTAAGGCCTTGTTCATATCAAAAGTGTCAAACAAAAGCAACTGCCTTTTTTCTTCCCGCCTAAAGTTACTGCCAGTGAAAAACGTGCTCACCAGAAACCTTGTATTATGACCTTCCTGGCTATCTCCTCTGTGTAGCTCAGTCCAGGCACTGGACTATGGTAATTGAAGGCAACTTTTTAAGCTCCCGTGAGGGGGGTTCCACAACGAAATGGGGGGGGGGATAAAATAGCCAGTCGGAATTTGTCTTGTTCGTTTTTGCGTTTCGCGAGCACATGGGAAGAAGATCCTTTGACAAAATTCTCATAACCTCCCCCTTGGTTTCGTCCTACCCCGCTTCATGGCGTCCGGGCATGTGTTTGGTTGCCAAGTCAGAAGTCACGGAGATGAAACATGCTGTCGCGTCGAAAGACAATGGGTTCTTCATGCCGACCTATTTACCTGGAGATCTTCATGCTTTAGATCGCAATCGGCAGGATAACGGGCCCCTGGCTCAATAGTAGAGCGTTGGACTCAAGAACCAGAGATCCCAAATCCCATCTACCCCGAATCTGGGGTAACTGATGACGATTCCTTAGAAAGGACTAATCGAGTCTCCTCCGTCTTGGTCGATGATCTCCTGCGCATATTACTAGTTGTCTTGTGACCGCCCACTGGGCTCTAGGTCGAACCCCAACGCATAATGTGGCGAGCGAGTCCTGTAACCCATATTAATGAACGCCTGCAGGCATTCTAAGTGTTCATAATATCAACCGGTTCCTTAAACTCGAGTCTTGGCTGCCATAAGCATAATCCTCCCACTTGGGTTCTAAAAGTGATCAGTGAGTGTTATTTCACCACAAAAATTTCCTTCTATCGCTTCCTTACTGATACGAAGCGCGCCAATCCATTCAAATTCTTAGCCGCGAAATGTATACATTCGGGCATCTTTTTCCACTCTCTTCAGTGGACGAGTGTGACCTTTTTCGATTATTTGAAACGCCTTGTTAGCAGCCATTCATCACAGAGCACATTGTATAATTGAAAACCAAATTGAATGTTGGCCGTTTGGAGAAATGCGTTTTTAACATCATCGCGCCAATGGGACTAAACCCTTTTATATAGGTATCTGCGCAAGTCACGCAAACTCCGACCTTGAGGGCTTTTTCCTCATCTTTGAGTAGAATGCCGCATTTAATAGTCGAAAAGGCCTGCAGAAATCTAAGGCTACGGCACACTCCCATTTTAGGGTTGCAAAGTTTCAAACTTCTTGTAGCACATTTATCCTCTTTTGCACGATTTGAAACGAAACGAATAGGCCAGTAGGTCACCCAGAGATGCTTTTTTTATTTCTCAGGCGAAGAAATCACAACTAATGAGCCCGTTGAACCGGATATCCCGATCAGTGAAATTCGAACGGAACCCTACAGCCTTCCCAAGGGATTCTTCTGGCAGGACCTGGACTTGAACAATCCTTCTCAAGTAGGCCTTTTTGAAAGTTCGCGCCGTTATATAAGTTTTTGACTGTGATCTTGAACATTCGATCTGTTGGCTTAACCCAACGTTCTAAATTTATAGAAACCCCGGCCGCAAACACAAGTAGCAAGTATCGAGCTCTTCACATAAAGGCTGCCAATATTTTCCAGAGACATAAAAAGTATCAAGTTTTCTTACGTGTTGCGGCGGGGAAGGGGGGAGGCTCCAGTCTGTAGGCTAGGCCGAACAGCTCGTGGATCAGTTGAGTGCCCTGGAAAATCACTTGGTGAACTTTTATCCTACCGAAGTTTTATCACTCACCAGCCTACTTGAGCATTTTCATGGGCGTTAGGCTGTAGTAGAGGCGAGTGAAACAGGCTTTTCGTCTGTGGGAGAGCACATCTGCCTCCTAATGAATTAGGGCCCGACCGACGACTGTGGGTAGTGTTATTGTAAGGTAAAGTCGCCTCTGTCACCGCAATGCCTTGCTTTATCTACCTTAAGTTTAAAATTAGTGCTGGAGGTAGTTTGACTTGTGACTCCCCAAGTGATCTGTGATGGGCACGGGAACCATTTTGCCCCCCCCCACTTTTGATTCTTTCTGTCTGCTGCCTTTTCAGCTCCAGGAACTTTACGATCTCCTGAATGAAAACTACGTTGAAGATGATGACCACCTTTTCCGTTTTGCCTACGCCAAGGAATTCCTCAAGTGGTAAGTACTTGACTATCATTTGAACAACTTCACTTTGATACGTATCATTATGTCTATGTAGGAATAGGCTCATACCAATCTGGTTCGCTTCCCAGACCCATCTCTATCTGAATCGCGTGATAGCCCACTCTCTACCGGTTCCCCCGTCACCCGAGGAAAACATAGCAGGAGTAGATCCACGAAGGTATAGGAAACCAAGACGGTAACCGTTTCATTCGCGGATCTACACCTGCAGCTGTAGACATGAATATTCACATGCGTAAACCTCATGGGGAGGTTTGACCTATAGGTCGGCAGCACCAGGGAGTCGAAACTGCATCAGTGCCGCTCTATTAGACAGTGTTCATAAAGACTGATCGGCTACTTATTTCCACAGAGGTAGACACGCACCCGTCCTTTTGGGATAACAGAGTGAACAGGTTGCCGGTCCTACTGTTTTGTGGGCCTAACACCATTCAAATAGTGATATTCAGTGTGTGACATAGGTTCCGCCTCCACCAGCCCTTGTATTGACCCCCCACCTTTAAAAACATTTTCGTCAGCAAACACAAATAAATTTTCAGTTCTTCTCGAAAATGAAAATAATCACTCACGTCTATGCCTACAGGTCTTTCATCAGCGTTTCTTTTTTGCAAGAAAAGTACACGAAGGCAGTTGACGTGACCCTGCTGAAAGACGGTGGTCATCAGTGCCCTTTAGTTTGACTGATTTTTTGTAAACGAGATGCTAACCAGACCCGTCATCTTATGGGCGTATATATGAACGAGGGGATTTTTATGTCTGGTCTGTCAACCCATTTCTTTTGCAGGCCGATTGATGTCGCATGGAAGCGCAACCATCAGGGTAATATCCGGGAAAAGTGATTAGCTTAGTCTTATTTTAAATGTGAACGCGGTTTTTGCATAAAAAAATCCCTGACAAGCATTCCGGAAGAATTCGATCCACAACCGTCCAGATTACTGACGAAATTTTAACAAAATTCCGGACAGTTCACAACGAAGATCAGATTAAGCACGCGCCTCAAACTTCTAAGTATAAATGATGAGTTATCCGGTTGGATCGAGCTCCTCAGGCAAAGAATGGGAAAGTTTTCGTTTATAAACTCCCAACGATCGCTAACGGCACTCAATCGTTCCGTTCTGCCTTAGAGCACACTATCGAGCCCCGCCAGCAGCCACACAGCGGTAAGTAGTGTAGTGCCGACAAAGACAAGGGAGACTGGAATGACAAGTGGCGCAGTAAGTCAGATCGTTGGACTTCTAATCAACAGGTCGCGGATTCGAACCTCAGATTGTGTACCACCCGAGGTTAGGTATGACTGGCTGACGACGGCTAATGAGCCAGACCTGGCCTTTTCAGTTTCCTTCGTCTTTGTCGGCAATGTTTAAGTGAGAACGTTCATTTGTAGCGAAGGCTGTAATAATTGCAAGAACTCGAGGTACTGCTGTCGATTCCTTCAGAGCATAATGGGGGTGGTTCAGGAATTTTACATCGATAAATATGAATAACGTGATCTGTTCTTCAGAATCCTGTCTCGTTATACGTTGATCTCGGTGGATAAAAATGTGTAGATCAGAGATCTAAAGAAGTCAAATGATCGAGCGCTGCTTCCATAGTATAGCACAAAATTATGAGCGCTATCGCATAATGCCCACGGGCGTTGTCAAGAAGCAGTAGCACAGGTCATCTGCTTCATATGGTTTACAGGATGATATTTTTCTCGTGCTATTTCGGATAGGTTTGCCCCCAGTGCAAGCAGGCTGAATTCGGGAAACGAATGTATGTGCGACCCCCTAACGAACACAATGGATAGGTAGGCGTGGCATGCGGGAACGGTGGCAATAGGGGTCTCATGGTTGAGATAATTTAAAGGACGGAAAAGGGCGGTAACGCGTTGGCGGTGAAAAGAAAGTTATATATCCACCGTCATCATTCAATTGAGCCGGTTTTTAGTACTAAAGGTCGTATTGCCCGCTTACCTACACGCCAACCTAACCATATCCATTGTGTTCTTTAAGTGAGTCACACAAGCATTCTTTACCCAAATTCCGCCTGCTTTCACTAGGAGCAAACCTATCCAAAATAGCACGAGAAAATATTATCTTGTAACTCATATGAATCAGATGACCTGTGCTACAGCTTCTTGACAATGGCTGTGGGTATTGTGTAAGATTTGGAAGCGATATAGTTCGCGTTGTATCCTTTCCCCAATTCCACTTTATGGAAGCAATCTGCTGACCGAGTATTATTACTGACGTAAAAAGGCACTACAAGTACACTTCGTTACAGGATGTGCTTTCGCTTTTTCACCTGTCAGCCGATTAAAAGGACAGATTGGAGTTAAAAGGTAGCGAAAATCGGATAAGACGCTGCTGAAGTAAGGACGCGAAGGCACCTAATCTTTGAAATAGTGCATAAAATAACACCGCGCCTGCGGCACTCTTAAATTATTCAGCCAAATCTGTACCGCGAATAAATCCTATGGTGTGAATAAGGGGAAAAGAGCAGATTTAAATATCACCTTTAATGCCGAATTTCCAAGAAATATCTATCAAAGGTGTTCCGAATTTCGATAAACTTAAGAGGACTATAATCAAGCGTTTCTGCGGGATTTTAGCCATATCCTGGTGGTAGCCGTTATCGTTTTTGAAGGAGCTCGATGAATAAAGTGACACAGAAGGAGCTTAAGTTATCCCACTTCATCTTTCCGAAGGATACTTACCTTTACTTATTGCGGCTGCGATAATGTCTGATCTAGTTGGCCTCGATGATGTCACGTACTGTACTTCTCCACGCGTGGCGATTCGCGGCAGCAGGCCTGAATAGCTAAACCCATTCTTTTCTCCAGTGACGGACGCCTAATACCGAAGGTTCAAGCACCGCCTCCATGTCTTGCCGAACCGCGTCGAGCTAGGTCTTTTAGTTGACCTCTTCGACGCTTCCAACAGCGCCGGATAAATAGCAGTAAAACGTTGCTCGTAAGAATGGAGAAAAACCGGCGAGCAGCGTCGATTCGGGAGACAATGTCGTCCTTAATCTGCCCATTTGACAGTATCGTAGCCCTGAGGTATTTGAAACTGCCTACTTCTTCAAGTTGACAGCCATTAATCCCGAGGGATGCTTACTCCTGGTAAGGGATGCAGCTCGAAAACTATTGGGTTTTGCCAGTGCTTTATGGATAGGCCGACCGAAGTAGCGATCTCATTCACCCTCGACGCTACAGACTGTAGAGCATCGAAGCTAGTCTCAGTTTGTCGGCCTATCCATAAACACTGGCAAGACCAAATTGTTTTCGAGCTGCATCCCTTACCAGGAGGAAGCATCCCTCGGGATTAATGGCTGTCAACTTGAAGAAGTAGGCAGTTTCAAATACCTCGGGGCGAGGATACTGTCAAATGGACAGAGTAAGGATGACATTATCTCCCGAATCGACGCTGCTCGCCGGTTTTTCTCGATTCTTAGAAATTACCTATGGGCCCGACGTGAAATCTCTGTCGTCACGAAGATCCGCGTGTACCGTGCATCTTTTTCGAGCTGCATCACGGGGATCCAGTCAGTGGCGTAGTTGAATAAAATAAGCGACAGCATGCAACCTTGTCGAACACCAGATCGGTTGTCGAAGGGTTGGGACAGATTGTTATCCACGGGGACTCTTGCAGTGGTGGAGCGATAGTACGCCTTTGATCAGGGCAGTGATTTTGGCCGGCACAACATCTAGTTCCATGATTTGTCACAGGAACCCACGATGGATGGAATCGAACGCAGCGGTAAAGTCAAAGCCGACGGCCGTCGGCTGCTGGTAGCCATGACGGAATTCCAGAATGCGCCTCAGAGTCCACGCATCCACGCCTAGCTCGGAATCCGGCGTGGTTGAACCGCGTCCTAGAGTCGCGTATAGACTGAAACCGTCTGAGAAGG